>VCRD01002444.1:11702-56133 GCA_006783055.1 Trinorchestia longiramus | reverse complement strand
AGTGATGACAGAAATCTGTCGGACGAATTAACTGTTGCAAACGTCATCATCCACCTTGCCTGACCGACTGATGTCTGCCAAAAGTGACTGCACGAGGAGTCTCAATCCATACATTGATTTCAATTCCCTTATCCTCACGTTTTACATAACTTTACTCGCATAAAAGATGAAGAATGAGGTTGAAATTTCTATACTAAACCAGCTTCCAGTCAGAGGTAGGATTGAAAGGCTTCCAAACTTAGCCGTTCTTCACTCGTTCAAAACAATTGATATCAGTGTGGTGAGAAAAAGCCTCTCGACTTCAAGACCATTCAACATGATCCAGTCAAAAAATTCAATCATGTAACAAAAGTCAAAACCATACAAGAACCATTCAATATAATTGAGTTCAAAAACTTAAATATCAATTAAATTCAAAATCATCTAAAACTATCGTTATCAGAGGTCAAAACGTTACAGCAATTTTTCGCGCACTTGCGTAGGAAAATTTTTCCCATTACACGAATATGTACAGCAATAACGTGAATGTACGTTTCAAAGTCTACCATAAGTATTTTCAATATAGTACTTGATTAGATTCTAAACATGTCGCAGTATATCATTCATACATACTTGCCTAAACCCTCATCAAGAGTTTGAATTTAATCCTGTCAAATTGTCACCGATATCTTGCATAGCTGTTTGTATAGCAGTAATACTACTACTGCCACGACTACAAAATGCGGTTTGCAGTTATTTTTTCATATAAACGTTTTTCCATTCTTATGATGTCATGTTAGAAACACGTTTTGTGCTGAAATTTTTCATCTCTTCTAAAACAGCTTAGACTTGCAAAATGGTCCCTACAAAAAAAGCGTTCACTAGAAGTTTTATCCAAGAAACCGTCGGAAACTACAATACCTCTTTTGACCTCCAATAAACGTGGAACTGTCCCCTGGAACCAATACACAGCAACGAGTTTACAATTCCTGTTTTGTTGCTGGGCCTCGCTTGTTAACATCCGCTTGTGGGGAACGAGATCCAACTGCTGGTCCAGCTTTGACTTGGTCCAGAGATATTATGGCCAGGAACTTGTTGAAGGGAGAGCCAAAAATTAGCTCATCGTTTGTTTGAGTTACTTCTGAGACATGACCAACGACGCCCGAGGAGGACTGTAGCGTGTACTGGATGTGACCCTCAGGATCCACAGCCACAATCATAGAACCTTCATCCGACCCAAGTTTCACCGTGAAGGTGACGAGATTGAGTGTCTGGTAAAAAAAAAAATTTGGTCATTACTAAACACAAATTATTTTTTTCCTAGGATTACAAAGCATAGCCGACAGTAGGATAGTTTGCTCCATGTAGGATCTGGCAATTGTAAGTTACAACGCCATTCAAAAATAACACCGCATTGCTGACAGCATATGTTCTTCTTCAGAGCACACCCTAGAGCGTGAATGGGTTCATGCAAAGAGAGTAGACCTTATTTAATCTCTGAGTGTTGAATTGGTGCTTTAGGATCTAGATCGTGTCAAAGAATGCGTGCACGATAAGTCTCATTGTGCAAGGCGTCTTCAAAAACAATGTAATGAATGAAGCAGACCCTAAAATACAGTGAGCAGGTTTGAACAGTATTAATCTGACAGCAAAATTTAACGCAATTATATAATAATAGAACGGCACAAAATCTGTGAACGATTCAGACAGAAATGCACAGCACTTCTGACGTAAAAATTAACAACTGAGAATAGGAGTTGTATTTATTGAAGATCTCTTCCTTGTAAGCATCAAAGCTTGGATCACCGTGACAAATGTACTGGAATATACGAGGAATTTAAAGTATGTAAGTAGCCATAGTAGTAGCAAAGCTGACACATTAAAACACCAAGTGTTGAGAAAGCAGGAGCAAAATACTTCCTGCAGTAATAAGCGTTTGGAGTTCTTAGTGAGAATTAGTGAGACTACAGCAATGTAAAATAAATAACGAACTTTCCTTTAGACAGAAACAATGATCAAATATAAGAAATGCTTTAAACTCATAGTGCGTCATTAACTACACGCAATGCAGGCATTGTGTGATGGCAACAAGCATAGCAACTGCGAGACTGTGTGTCACGTGACTGAAGCACCAGTGATACACTCAAGTTATCCCTGCAGCCAGAGTTACACAGGGTCTCTTCAATTATCAGACTCATTTTGAGGCATTTTGTAAAATGAACGTTGAAAATACACAATTATGGTTATATTTTTCAGTTTTCTAAGCATTTATCACACTTTGGCTCTGCCAAATTTAGAAATTTTTAAAGCTCGTTATCATTGAAAACAACTTCAAAGAAGCAAAAGTATGGGCAATTATTAACTGCAACTCAGCAAGCATTTTCATCACGTACTAAGTTTGAGCGCTAGGAAAGTTGAAGTCCCAAAGTGAACACGCACATTTGAAGGACACCAAAAGAAAAAGTAGAAATACACGCGTCAACCTCGTCTGACGGAAGTGTATGTGCAAGTAACAGGAGTTACGTCACGTCAGGAGACGGCGGGATGGAGCAGTTCACTCCATCACTAACAATAACACTAGAGGCATGCAGCACACTCACCATGTAGGAGGCCTTAGCAAATGCCTCGCTTTGGAAGAGGTCGGCAGCAGCAGTGAGCACCTGAGCAGTACCGTACCCCACACGCGCAAGCAGTCTGCGCAGCCACGGCAGGCGCAGGACGGTGGCCAACATGTCTACAGCATCAGGGTCCTTCATGCCCACCAGAGGCACGTAGTAACCACCTGCACCAGCATCACGGTCAGCACACGAGAACTGACACTCTCACTAATGGGATATGCCTCATTTATAGACGCAAATGCTTTTCTGACACACCATGACAGTGAAAAGTCAACTGTAAAAATGAACTCGAGTTACACTGATATGTAACAAGTAAGACCGATTAAGGCTCCTTTTCCTATGTCGTTCTAAACAAAATTTGGAAAGCACCATGTATGCTAGGAATCGTAGTAGCATTCTGAGTTCTTATGAATGTTATATGCAAAAACTACAGAGCCAAAAAGTAACAAGATGGTAGCCATAAAAAACAATCCGCGCACATGTAAGGTACCAATGAAAAGTGAGCGATTGTATTTATCACTATCAGAGTTGTAGGCTATCATATTTCAACAAATCCTACTTTCAGAGTAGGTGTTCAAGAAGAAGTGTAAGTAATGCGCACAATCTTGTTTCCCAATTTTTAACGAGATATGGAACACATGTAGAAATCAAAGGTGGAGTAGCTCGCTGTAAATAATGGGGCTTGAGTAATATTTGAGCATGCAGATTGCCCATTTGTACGAGCACAAGTACCGGCTGTCAAATGTTGCCTACCTCCAGGAATGGCACGAATGTTGTCAGGGAACCCAGGCAGACCATCAACAAACACGTCTTGGGTCCCAGCCTTGTTGCCTTTCAGCCAGTACCTTCGAAAAATAAAAACAATAATTAAACCTTAGCTGAGTCTATAATACGAAGAAAGAAAATTACAATCATAAAGAGCAGTTGAAGATTCGAGGCGCAATGTAAACAGATTAAGTTTACATATATACTCGGGCTGTGGATGGCGGTGTAATTCCCGAATTGACCGCTTCAATCACCGGCACACACACCAACCACAATAAACAAGGCCACTAGGTCATTATCGATCACGATAGACTCCCTTAACCTGTTAGTGGACAGTTACGAGTGAGCCTGTCTGTGATCAGCTCTACATAAATCGACGCTAGCCGTTAACAGGTTAATGTATGATGAAATTAGCTCAAAATAATCCACACTGACCGGACCACCCTGCTCCTGAAGGTATCTGCGACGAGCACAAAATCTTGGTCAGGAGAGAGCTGCACGCCGTTAGCGAAGAGCAACTCGTCCACCAGCACGAGTGTGTGCCCTGTCTTGGCATCTCGCTTCATTAGCCTGAAAAATCGGAAGCACTGATGAATTTTACTTAACTGTTTACACAGATAAATACAAACTTAAAATTACAACTAAATAGTACTTTGCACAAATAAATGAATCTTGAATCATAGAGAAGTCTCAGCTGGAATAAAAATATCCCAATCAATAGCGTCTACTCCGCATTTTCTCTTACGCTGTCTATGACTCATCAATGAAACACAAATGTAAGTAATGAGTCTTTAAAACATGTAAATACTTCTCTTCATTACTGCTATACAAACCATCTTCGACAAATGTTGTCAAATCCCAATTCAATACAACTGAACTCGATGGTTCGTGTTGCAACGTCTGGCTATGTTTCCACGCTCTCACGCTCAAAATTCCACCACTGACTCAGCATGGGTGAAGATGTTGGAGTTCTAACTTCGATCCTCTACGATAACACAACCTTCAATACTGAATCCTCCGTGTGATTTAAAATGAAAATCCCTGGCCATTCTACAATGCAAGATCGTTTTCATCTAGTTTTCTGTCCATGCACACATGGTAAGTGAGGAAGCCAAGCATACCGTCCAGTGGGACCAGCGAGCACCTCGAGCACTCCCTGAGCCAGGTTGCCTACAGTGGAGGAGTCCGACCAGTAGATGTTGCCTTCACGGTCTATGTCCAAGTCGTTCAGAAGTAAAGGCTTTTTGCCATTAATTGGATTTTGAGCATCGTACAGAAGCTCCTTCTTGCCTGTGAATGAAAAACAAGATGAAAATACTTAACCTTACAATCAAACGAAAATAAAAGTGAATGAGAATTGTTGGCCTTTAATTATTTTCAATAGAAACCTTAGAGGGGCTCGAAGTTCCTGACAAGCTTCAAATATGAGACCCTTTTAGCATTCCAGGAAATCTATACAAAAAATAAAAGGTGTTACTGAATAGTTACTAAAACCACTTCCTCAAACCAAATTGCTATAAGTAATTTTACTATTGATGAAACATAAGCAACGAATCATCAAATAAGGGTTCAATAATTGGGGTCCTCCGAGCTAAACACGCCAATGCCCCATTGTATAAAATGACAGAAAAGGCATCAGTGTACCATAGCATTACCTATAAAATCAAGGATGCATCAGACTGTTCAGCTCACAGGGCCTTAATTGACAATGTGAATTATAATTTACTTAGCTATTGGGTTTAACAGTTCATTACCCTCATTCTGTATTGAGTTCTCACTCTTCATTTCTTCTGAACGCTACCTTGGCAACAGAGATGGGCGAGATCACGAATTATCTCGTCTTGGAAATCATATCTCATTTGACATCGTGAGCTTGAGAACTAAGATTATTATTACTTAATTAGATCATTGTAAATAAATCTTTCACATTAAAGGACTTTGCAAGTATTCGCCTTCTGATTTTCAATCAAGTTAACATCTTTTTAACAAATCTCTAAATAGTTACAATTTTTAGACAATGAAAGCGTTAGACCTTCATTCAGTCAAATGTAATTGTTTCCATTATTACCCCTACACTGCTGACAGCCTCCACCAGTACCTGAGTCGACATCTACTTCAAAAATCCCGAAGTAGGCATCAATCACAATCAGCTTTCCATCTTGACTGAAACGAAGTCCAAGAGGTCGACCGCAAATTTTTTCCTCCCAAGGTCCCTCTGAAACACAAGTATGTGTTCTCAACAGAATTGATAGTATAACATTTCATAAGTTTTAAAGGAAATGATAGATACATCTACGTACATAAATCTACACTGAGCTGAACATGCCAATGTGCCATTTTTTAAATGATAGCAAAAAAATGGTGCATTGGCATGTTCAGCTCGGAGGAGCTCATATATGTACATGTATGTATATATAGTCCTTGTGTTTAAATATACACACAGGAGTTGGCCAAAATATGGAAACACCTAAAAAAACACATTTCCTTGCCTACTATGGTGCAGGGAAACCGTTGGCATTCATAACGGCTTGCAGTCCTCTTGGATAAATACAGTCGCTGCATGCTTGCCAATGAAATCTTGTACCAATCTTCATGCAAAACAGTGGCAAGTTCAGATGATGATGGTGCTGGATAGCAACCACAAAGGTACAAAAACATTGGTCTTGTGACTGTCCATTAATACCCCCACTCAAAGACACTATAATATCCAAATAAAGTTGTAACTGTTTATAGTTTGAGCTCCAGAATCATATATTTGGTTGACAACAATTACTCTCTCTCATAGATTAACAATGCACCTGTCCACAGAAGGCTCCAAGTGCTATAAATATGATAAGCATGACCAGCCACTCACCAGAAAATTATTACTTAGCAACACTAGATTATACAATGAGAAAAATTGCAATAGACAACAGCTCATAACAGCATTATTAATTTGAAATGTATCACAGTCTAAACACAGTGAACTGAAAAGAACTGCATTTACAACACAAATATATTCATCTTGGATATTACTTACTACATCCTGGTCCAATTTTCGTTACTTCTTTCATGTTTTTGAAAGAAGGTCCAAACATTTTTACTATGGACCCTCCGTAGAGGCTTGCAAAAATCTCATTGGGCCTGCCTCTGTGAGCCACTGACTCGGGTCCCACAATCTCATCTTCAAAGATACGCTGAGCCTTGTCCAGGACATTGTTAGGGGCGTACGGGCCTTCACGGGGTGAAGATGGAGTTAATCTGGACACCAAAACACAATGTGCAATTTTCTGAGGAACACATGAACAAATGACACAATAAATACATTGATTCCCATAGAAATGAACAAAAAATTACATGCATTTACCCTATTACAAAAAAATAGGAAAGAGTTTGATAATTTGTTAAGAGATTGACAACACTATATCATCTTTAAATGGGGAGTTGAACAACATAAGTTAGAACAGCAATCCTTATGAGCTAATGTTAGATGATTAGGAAAGAAAGTTATCTACAATAGTCCTGTGAGGTATGGGGAAAAGAACATAAGTTTTGGCTACCACTTTACTATTTCAAATCATATAAATCAAAAAAGTAAATTATTATAATTTTGATTGCACATTTTTTTAAGATTACACTGCCATACTTTATGTGTGTTAATAGTAGAGACCCTGAAGCTAGATCTAAATAATCTGCAGCTACTGAAATCTAATATCAAGTGCATTAATCTTTAACAAAGAGTATGAACTTGCTACAGTCAGAGAACCAAGTCCATTATCATTATCAGGTCTTCCTTATTGTATATATGTATATTTAAAACTAAACAAGAGTCAATGGCAAAGCAGAACAAGATATCAAACATTCAACTGAATTAAAAGGAAACAGACACCAAAACTAAAATGCAGAAATTAATAGCAATTAGAAAGTAATTATACTTTTAATACCAAGAATATTTATGAGACACACTACTTAATAGTAGAACATTTGAGGCAACACTGACCTAAAGAACAAAAAACTCACGATTCAAGGGGAAATTCCTCATGAGGAGGGAGTCCAGGTACAAAAGCAACTAATATAAAAAATAACAAAAAATATGTTAGAAAGGAAAAAATCAACTTCAAGCAAGCAATCATTGCAAAAAAAATTTGATTCAATAATTCTGTAAAACATAAGGAGCATCAAATTACACTCTAGACATACAGGATAAAATAAAATTAAAATTCAACATTTACATGTGACACATTAACTTTTAAACTTAAAATTGACAGCTGACAGCAGTCTGGGCCTTTGTTACAGCCTTTAATTCCCTTTAAAACAAACACATACAACAGGGCAGCAACCCAAAGTTCATCACCTGTGTGCCAGGCTTGTCTAATATAATTCTTCAAAGGCCACCCTGGGACATTCCATGCAAAAGAATCAGTCAGGTGAGGGCACTCTAGATTATTTAGATCTAGGAGGAACAGCTTGTCACAATGAAAAAGAAAAGAAAGAAAACTTTATTTCCATCACATATACAGTAAAGATACATTGGATTTTCAAATATTTAATGTTAACATCTGAAGAGTAGTGAAGATGCTTCTCAATAAGATCTTAAGAGTACTGTTGTTGCTCCAAGATAAACAGACGCTTATGCTTAGGAGGTAGTTACACTCTAATAAAGGTTACTGAATGTTCAAAGTCAAGGTCTCTTATTCCATGCACTATGAAATATGTCATGGCATCCACAACTTTTATGTTATATTCGTCATCCAGCCCTACAAGATATGTCATACAGAGTCCTCTTCAACACATCTGGTATCATTTGACAGAGCTCTCCTCATTATACAACTTTGAATGTCGTGTTTATCAGTGGCATGTAAACTCTTCTCTATGCACTTCACGACCTGAACCACAATTCAAGAATGCATTAGTTAATAACAAACGATAGAGGCAAATTTGGCTGAGCAATGATTAATGTTAGAAGTTCAGTCTTATTATTCAATATACAACTAGTCTGCTAATTGTCTTCCTAAGTTCCTATACTGGCTCTTAATTTGACGTTACATTTACCTTTTCTATTCCGATCCGCATTAAGCTCGAATGTTGTATTTTAATTTCAGATAGAGCTGAGGAGGTAATTTGTTTGTTGTTATGGTCTTAATATGATTGCAAGAACTTGTGTTGATCCATATAATCATTATCGTTCTCTGATATTTCTTAAATATCAATTATACGCTATTGAGCAGGTTCTACGGCTACACCACGACCTCTTAAAAGGCTGTATGTAGCTTAACGTACCCGAAAGCTTATGTGAACATTTGGTTCTCATCTGCAGCAGCTCACGCAATTAAAAATACGGTCGATCAGACTCAGGTTACAACTAATGTATATTATTTACACTCAGGACAACTAATTTATACAAGATTTTGAGATGCTTCTTATGCCCTCCGTATAAATTTTGGCTAATTCAGAGTTCAGCAAAATAGTTAGTAATTCAAAAACATATTCGGTCCCTATAACTTTCCGATAGCCAGAAATAATTTAAAAAATAAACTTTTAAATAATATGAATTTACTGTACGTCGATGAATCACACAGTACAGTGTTTTACAGCACAGCACAAATTTACAATACATGGAATTGGATTTTTAATTCATAGCACCAACATTTTCAGGCTGGTGACCATACTAGAAAAATTAACTTTATTTCCCATAGAGTATGCAGTACATATACATTGTTTTTTTTAATTCTTAATGTTAACATCTTATGAGTAGTGATGGTGTTTATCGATACGATCTTAGAAGTAGTATTGATTCTTCAAGCAAGATCCCCGTTCTCTGTTCTTTGATGAGCACAACTATATGTTCTTTATGAGCACAACTATATGCAAGCACCTGTTCAGTCCTATTTAGTGTTACTTGAAGTATAGGTTCAAAGATGAGCTTTATGACAGCCGTATTCCTGCGTGCCCTAAGTAACAATCAAGACATGCAATTCATCAACTGAGGCTTCTATTAAATCCTATTCTTCCACATCGCAAATGGAAGTGTATTCTAGTGACGGTAAACTACTTTTCAGAATGATCACCACGCCCACAGCTTTAATTTCGTGGTCTGGGCCTTGCCAATAATTTTCTAAACAGGTTAGGGTTAAAATCCTGATTAGAATATTAGTTTCATGATTTGGGGATAAATAAAAAGTAAGATTTGTCTATCCTTTTATATTCAAATGGCTTTAATCAATTTTGAACATCACGTCGATATAAAAATATTTGTTTTTTCTTTTTCAAATGGACGTATCATAGTATTTCGAATCCACCAAACAGCAATTTTCATCAACGTTCAATAAATTTACCTAGGCTCTAAAAATTGACATAAAAACGTTTGTCTGTATACAGCGCCATAGTTTTACGATCGTGACACGTGAAACCAAACTGAACATTCCCGTCTTTCATTCCTCCGTCGTTGTAAACCATTTAAAACTTCTGGCAGAAGGTAAGTTTTATTTCATAATGATACAAGCTGTACATTTTACCTTTATATTGCCTGAACTTATGACTCCTAGAAATCCTAAGCGAGATGAAGCGTCCTCAGAGCATAAAAATCAAGCACATGCTACGTAATTTTGCTCCCCAAGTGCGAAGTTTATTTATTAACAGACGTAATGGTAAAGTACTAACAATATTTTGGAAAATATATATTTCGGTCTTATTTTAACTAAGGATTTTTTATTCTCATTATTTATTGGAAAAACTGCAGTGATTTATATCATTATCTTAAGATGATCAGCAAAAAATATTTTACAATAGAATTATTCTGATTTTTACAGAAATTTCGAATGGTTTCGAATGGTAGGACGTGATTATCATTACGCTGCTGTGTAGCTTATCATCCTTCAGTGGTGAGGCTGACGTCATGGCTAGAGACTAAATACTAGGCATAAAAATAATTTATTATGGTTGTTTGATGCATCACAGTCCATTATTCATTTGTAATGCCCAGCTTCAGAGGCAAAAGAACTGTGAATTGTCATCCATTGCTCGCAATAACGCAGGTCACTCACGTACACGTGACGTACCTGCTGTTAGGAGACACGTCAGTGTGTCTTATTAAAATTAATCGTAGTTTCTTTTAATGTTGAGAAAGTGCATCATCGAACACTTTCTTAGCCCACTAAAAATGACGATCTGTCATTTATAAAATTAGAGTCGTTTTGAAATATGTATATTAGGTTTAAATTTTCAAATTCATTTTTCTGGTTCGTCCTAAAATATAATCGGGATGATTCATTACCCAGAATGTGGGGAAATTTTGACGGTCATATCTCCACACAAAGACCACATAATCTCCAGACACTCAGTGCTCTCACTCAGTTCTTCAGGTCACGTGAGAGATGAAGACGTCGTGCTTAAGACAAGCATGTCTGTGAAATACTGCTCTACTTCATCATCTTTTCATAAGACCTCAGCAATGCATGTCTTTGAGTGCAAAAAATGAATAGCAAAAGAATGTACCATGCCGTCTGAATTCCGAATTCGTAAGTTACACTATGAAAATATGCAAGGAAATACATGTACTCACAATTATATTTTTGACAATCCCTAGGATACCCGGAGTGTGTTTTAGATCAATCGAATTCTGTGATGTATCTCTCTAATAATAGAGACGCACATAGGTGTACTATTTATGTTGATAGGAACTCATATGAAGTCACTTGTTTCCAGCCTCACGAGAGACCATCCTTTGGTACGTGAATACAATTACTTTTCTGTGGCCTTATCCTGCGTGTAAATGCTGCCACTCCATGAGATAAAACCGTGACAAGCCACGGGAAAGAAGTTCTCAGTTATTTTTTCATAAAAACATGAAACGAAGTTTGATATTATCGACGACTATGTTTGTCTTATCTAAATATACGGTGCCTAACCTGATTCGTTTCGACAACTACGAGTATCTTTTACGAGCTTCACTATTAAACACTGCTAGTCATATAAAATACATTTTTATTATTATCTACGGTGCCTGTACATACAGGTATAAGCAAAGTGGACGAATTTCTAGCGAGTAGAAGGGTAGTAAAACAGGATATTTGATTGTTTTTGATTTTCGCGAGTGATATCTTCTAAACAAGACTTAATCTAACGGCAATGCCAGACCGATGTTGTAGGTCTTGTGTCCGGGAGAGGAATGGGCAGTTCCCTCCAGGAAGTTGGGCCGATGTTCGGGCCCTAGCAGGACCCCCGGCGATGTTAGGCCGGGCAGGTCCGGCTGGCGGCGGGCGTACAGACAGGTGTTCGGGCAGAACTGATGGACGACGGGCGTCGGCAGACTTCAACTGTGGTGATCAAGTCTTCCAGAAATGACAGCATGCAACCAACTTATTCGGAGTAATGATCAGTGTGAGTCTTCACTGAAAATCGTCTCAGTTGCACACCATATTGCTGTAAAAATCGAACTTACCAACTCCGTAAACTTGAAATCACTGTTCACATCAATCTAAATCGGAACCTTATTTATCCTTCAATCACAGAGAAGCAAGACATCCTCTCATGCAACAATTATACTGAAGAATTGGGCGTTGAAAATCAGAATCATTGCATCAGGAATCTCTCTGATCTCTGCAAACGAGCAGTAAAATTTTGCAACCTAATGGTTGCAAATTAAACATGCACTGTGAAGACCTGGACTACTAGTATCCGTAGCCATACATTGGCTTACTTTCGCACTTGGTAACCGTGTGGTATTCAGGAATGGTGTGGTAAACTGACATGGTAATGTACTTGTTCACAGTCTCGGTGACTGTGTTGTAAACGTAGTCTTGCTTGGTCTCCGTCACGTAATTTGTCACATAATAAGGATTTTTGACTGTTTGAGTGACGTACTTGTTTTGCACTTTAGTCTGGGTGACATAGTATCCTTTTGTCTCGTATCCAGTCTTTGTGACGTAGTTGGTCATGGGATAACTCTGCGTGATGGTCTTCGTAACGTAAACTCCTACAGTCTCTGTGAAGTATTCGGACGCTGTGTTGTAGCCGTACTTGCTTTCCGTCTTGTAAATCGGTACGGTTATCATCTTGGTATCATACAGAATTTTGGTCTCAGTGTAAATATTAGGTTCTGCGTAAGCAGTCATGGTCGAATAGAGGATAATGGTTTTAGGGGCGACTTTGGTCTCGGTGATGTAGGCGTAGATCGTAGTGGGCACCTCCTGGGTAACTGTCTCATAATACATGGAAGTTCCCTGGACGTCCTTGGTCATGGTCTTCCATATCTCCTTGGGATAACACTGAGCCTTCTTGGGAGGTCCGTAGGAGGGAGCTGGTGGGGCTCCATAAGAAGGAGGAGGAGGCCCATAGGAAGGAGGAGGTGCTCCATAAGAAGGAGCTACTTGGATGAAACCTCCCTTGTCTGGAGATGCCACCACAGTCCCGACCAACGCCACTAACGCCCAAACAGCTGTCCCGAACATCTGAAACAAAAACAACGAATTAGCCGAGAAAATTTAAGCACTGTCATTATGAGCAACACAGTCATCATTTTATGGGTTCGTCGAGAACGCTTATGTAAAGAACATAGGATGAGCGGCATGTTTTGAAAAATTTACGAATAATGAAAGTGAATCCAAAAATGTTCATATCACATTTAGCATGAGCAAAATCGCCATTTTGTCCCTTGCATTCTCGAATATCAGCACGTCTCTGAGTTGAAGCTCGCCCACACCCCTAAGTTTAATGCTTACCATTGTAAATTAATTGATAAATTTCTGATTGTCTAATTCTTCATAGATAGTTTCAGTGTTACGTGCTCTCAATATTTTTGGTGATCAAATCATGGTTGACGGCTAGACATGGTTGACGCGGCTAGAAATACGGCATGGGACTTGGGTAAAACAACCGAATAATTATCGAAGTAATTATCCGACCCAAGAATGGGCCAGACGGTTCGTTCCTATAGCCTCATTCTATTCTATTCTATTTTAAATAAAGAGTTTTTCTCTTCGTAGCTTCCAGACTGTGATGGGAGTATGAGCATATAGCCACGAACAGTTCGAACAAGAGACATTTTTGTGATTTATCATCTCAATCACCATTTATACAGTTCTTATTATTGACGAAACGTTTTAGAATATCCAAAGATTATGTATGTATAATGTTGGTTACACTGTCATTGTACATTAACTGAAAGTGAAGGATTGAAATGGGCGAGGACAGGTGTGGTGGGTGCGTGTCAGGGTACACGATGAGCAGAGTGCAGTGACGTGTACTTGTGATTATCACTACGAGTTCCTGCTCCGAGACACGACTCTGACTCCCGTATCCTGACTTGAATTCAGAGTTCCTACTCTTAGCTCTGACTCCTGACTTCATTCCTCTTTCTGATCCTCCGCTACCTCTCCTAACTGTACCAGTCCCTGCACGTCTCATCCTGACTCTTGCCAGAGTGTCCAAACTATTCTGGTGAACTGTTATGTGTTGTTGTCACCAATTATGTGACAACAACACATTTCATTCCAACTCTTACGACATCTTTGCGCCTAATTCCAACTTTGAAGTTAAAGTTCCTCCTAACTGATTCCGTGACGGCAGTTTTTCTTTCTGTACGCTGGTCTACACATTGACGCTACAAGCGTCCTGATCATGTTAAGTTATGAGTCCGCTTGCCTCACTGCAGCACGTCGCGTCACTCACTAACTGAAGTAAGTCTCAGGCCAACGCGCATGTGGCACAGCACGAGGGATTAGGAAGATGGGACAAATTGCCTGGCCCGAGATAGTGACTCGGTTCCTGGCCCACCACCTACTAGTTCACTAATTTGCTGGTGATGCATTGCTTATCTTTTTTTTTACTTCAATATGATGGTGCTTTAGTTCAACTCTGCATACCTCCGAGGTCAAGTGTGCATGTTCCTCTTTGGGTAAAAACTTAATTTTCATTAGAATTTATAGAGTCAAGTAACTCAGAAATCATTTTTAGTTTTTACCAGATGAGCGCTGAGCTCTATCATAATTTGGTGCTTACAACACATAACAGGAGCATGCTTTAAAGTGTAAATGCGATAATTCTGTTGAACTAATGATCGCACAAGCAGTAGCTGCGAGTACTTTGATTGGTGTGCAGTTGCCTGAAGCCGAGTTCCTGTACGACCAACTGCAGCACGCGCACCAAATCTATGTTAATGTTAAGGCGCGCACCTTTTCGTAAATGTTAGTCTCACCTCGCAATGTAGTCTCGAATACTACGCAAAATAATCCGCTATTCCTAGACAACAACTGCTAAGGTTATTCATTGAGTAAAACTTGGGTTGAGGTAATCGTTGCAAGACTTGGTCTGCCCCGACAAGCCTGCAATGCGTCACTGCAGGCAGGACTCACTGTGGCGGGTGTCCAGTGTGCGTTTGTAGGTGTTGTGAAAGCTGCAGACATTGCATGATGCTTAACGTCCTCTCGTTATGCAAATTATTATTAAAATCCTAGTGAAACCACCGCAGCCAACAACTCGTTATGATAAAAGAAATAAATGTTTGATCGGTACACATAAATCTTGACAGGCGTAAGTGCACTGCTTCTCGGGTGTTCATATAAATAAATAAATGCACGTGCATTGCGTGTAGCCTCATCTTTCTGTGATTAAAAAACCCTAAGTATGGTAACTCCGTCACTAGCCCTGGAAACTTGTGATAAAAAAACTGGTACATGTGTGTTGTGGATCTACGCGTTGATGTTCAATATTTTTGATTTTATGTGGCGGAATTTTTTTACATTCTGTTATTTATTTCACGAATTTATCCATGACATACCGGCTCCGAAAGTGCCTGCAGCTAGATATGCCAAGAATGTTGTTGGTGTGTTTTGTAGGTAGGACACTTTGTGACGGAGCTTAAGATCGGTTGCAGCTGAAAATATAATGATTAATATGTAATAGAGTTTATTGGAGCATGATAGCGATCGTCTCTAAATGCATCAATAGGTCTAATCGAATATTCCTTCCGAAAGCGCATGAACCTTTTAAGTGATGTGGAGTCTGCGATTCTAGAAATACGTGAATTTTCATCCTCGCACGGGACGGCAGTCCAAGGGAGGGCGCTATTCTTGACCGCAACATAACCATATTTCTAACCCACTCTACGCTCATGCAACGCATCGTAAATCCAGAATTACTGTAGTCAACAGTGTGGGCGAGATTCAAATGCTCTAAAATAGTTTCCAGTGGGAGCACATAAGTACTAGAATCGATGAAGCTGCCACCACAATGGGTGGTAAAATGGTCCGAAAATAAAGAGCACTCCAGCCTGTCGTGTGAGCGTCAGCTGGCGCGGCAGCCAGATGGCTGCAAAGCACCGTTCTGGTGGTGGTTCTGTGCTCGTGTTGAGCTGCCAGCCTAAATGTGTCAACTGCTCTGTCCGAGGCCACGTCTATGGGACACCGTTATGAGACGCTTAAGTGTGCGTGCCACTCATTATCACAGTTTTTTTTTGTTTCCAGTAACCGAGGCAAGAGAGTTTTAGCTGAGATTTTTAGTGTGCTGGTCGGTACGTAGTTCACAAGTGACTGGTTGATAATGCTAGGGCTTACATGCAAGAGTAACAAGCACTGTAGACACAACCCATACCCCGCTTGTTGCCACTCAACGTTATAGGTTTTTAGTAGAATTTTCTCACATCAATTGTTCTCGTGTTAGGATTACTCATATGTAACTAAAAACTCAGAGTGAATATCACTTTGCGTCTTAAGAAAAGATTTGCAGAATGCAATAAAAATTGCATTAAAAATTGAAGCTTGAGTTGAGCAACGTTGAATTTGCTAGATAGAAGCATTTATAATTTTATCACGATGCACGTGTTGTACGATTTGATTAGTAAGAATAACATATGTTGAACAATTTAGTTGAAAGTTTTGCGATGTGTCACGACTTGAAGGCATTGACTGTTCAAGTGAAAAGTGAATGAAAAGACACCTACAAGGCAATTTCAGTCAGCTTGCAGGTAGCATCTGCAGCCGTCTGATTAAAAGTCTTGAGCGTAACGGGAGTGTGATATTTTATTACACTGGATGTGTACAGTAAGTCACAACGATTTGATGTTAGTCATGCTTGTATTCTTTTTCAGCTGAGCTGTTAAATATGAAACCTCATTATAACGCAGCTATCACTAAGCCCTATAAACATGAAGCAAATTGATTTGCTTTGTTTGGTCGATCGAAAAAGTAATGAGCTTGTCTACTCCATCCTTATATAGAGCAAGCGCGCCATTAACCTGGGCTAGCTCAAAATGCTGGACTATTTTTGCTGAGCAAGTCATCAACAAAAATATAAAAATCAAATAGTCAGTGTTATTCTAATACACTGTTGCACAACTGTCTCGTCAGACGGATGATGCACTGGTATGCGACCATACATGCTTTGCAGGTTTACAATTACCTCAAGAGTTTGGCCAGATAATACAAGTATGTTATTGTTGAGATCAAAAGTGAAGTACAGATATAGCTTGCACTTTTGAACCACCAAATGTATCAGTTGATGGTGAATTTTGCTTCCATTAAAACTATAATATAACTTTAGATGAATGTTCCTGCGGCCTAACGCACCTTTCATTAATGACACCTAGAAATGTCACATTGGTAATCTGGAAATAGATTTTATACTCGTTAATATACTAACAATACTACTGTATTTTTCTACCATTACGATAGTTTTTTTCAATCTCCAAGTGACGAAAACCAAAGTGCACAAAAATTGTATAGCATAACGATCCGATATTTTGCAAAGCATCCACTCGGGTGGAAGAAATCGCACGTCAGGAGCGCTACAAAGTTTTGTTTCCTCAACGCATTGCCATCCGCTGCTGAAACTTTCGCTCATTCAAGCCTCACCCTCAATTTTTGCTAGAAAGCATAATGATTTCCTGCGAGGCTTTCATTACAAAGTAAAGTGTCATCATGACTGGTCAAGCATACGTTGAGCTGTTCACGCATGCGTAGTTCTGCATGTTCATTGAAAAAATCAAGCTTCCAACATGGTGTGGGCTAGCACAGGTAATCCACTATGAAGTATGCTTAGTTATAAAATACTTTACAGCCTATACAGTCTACTAAAAATAGTGATTTTTCTCTAAAACAATGTCAATAAGTTGAAGCTGTTTCATAAACTGGAAAGTAGATTATTGTTAAACACAACTTAGGAGAAATTCTGACATAGATTTATGATACAATAGCATAAATGAATTTAATTGTGCGTAATAACTACGATATAATTGATAGCTAGATTTAAGAGATGAAAGAATTATACCTTCGTTCATTATGTGAATAATATATTCTCCCTCATAACGGCTACTTCCCGATGAAGGAAGAACATAGCATTGTGGATCATTAACTTTGGGTCATTAATTCATACATAGTCATTCCCTCGAAACATGTTGAGCTAATTTACAACTGTATTGTGTACAGATAACTTTTTATTCAGTGAGTCTAATTTTAAGTGGTACTCATAATTAATTTCAAATAATGTCCCCAGGTATGATCTCGGACAGTGAAAGACGGATACATAATTTGAGAACGCTTTTCCATTTTTAGGGAATTATGGAAGACAATAAAGACGAAGAGGTTAACAAAGAGACAGAGCGGTTTCAAGGAGGGTGCCTGGCCTCGTGGCAAGTGAAAGTGCTACATTCTTTTACGGATGTGGACGGGAGGGAGGCGGTAGAGGAGGACTGGTGGGGGAAGGATGGGTGAAAGGAAGCGCCAGGAAGCTTTGCCAGACCAGGAACAATAATTACACGCGAGAAAAGTAACCTGCGACTGATGAAGTTTCGTTCCACCAGTACACGGTAGTTTGCACTCTAGTGTGAAAAAAATGTATACCTTTATTAAAGAAAAAGCGGGCTGTAAAATGTAGTATTTTCAATGGAAAATGAGTTTTGCTTTCTTATTTTATGTATCATTTGCAACAAAACTGTTCGTGTCTAACAAAGGCAAAGTTTCAAGTTCTGTTTCCACACCATGTCGTCGCGCCACATCTCAAAAGAGTTGAGGACAGACATCTGTTGACTTACGCATGCATGGTAGCAAACTCTGGTATCCGCTTGATCAAAGAGGTGGCAGTTTATACACTGAGAACAAGATTCTACTTCAGTGATCTCGCTGTTGAATAACGATTGTCCGATTTTTTAGCTAGGAAATAATAAAGATTATTGCTAGGAGATAAGTGTAAATTTCTAATTAATGATTAAAGAACTTTATTTATGTTGATTGTAATTTGAGTTATTGTTACTGTAGTCTACAACGTACGCGTTCACTTAATTTCATATGCTATGATGTTATCGTTAGCGTGTGCAAAACTACATTGGCTGATCCGTCTAGTGTATTCGCCAGTGTGAGTACAGTATCTCTATGATACCAGAGAAATTAGTGGTGTTGTTGCTTTCCAAATTTACAGCTGTCCATTGTCGTAACTTTAAGTACTATACGGCAGTAGTATAGCAGTTTAATATCGTGCTCAATGAAGTATTTGAATAGCTGTGCTGCACCTCTGCACTCCTACGACCATTGTGTTTAGATAATCCGGCCCGCTCAACGAATTTCTAACTAATGTATGTTACTCAGTTTCTCACTCGGCCCCTAGGCTTATTTTGCCTCATGTCCACCAAGAGAACATAAATAGTGATACATATTCTCAAACTAAATGTGAGACTCGAGATGCAGTGGATGGGTAGCGTAAATATGTATGTGAGTAGATTAATGTGGAGGTGAGAGATGGAAGAAGTTAAGTAATTCTTCTCACAAGCGTCATTTAAAAATTAAAAGGACAGTGAATTTGTTGCTGAACCGAAAGTTCCCGTAGCCTTCCCATTAAAATTCTTTTGCACATAGGATAAATATTCGTTCAAAAATACTTTTTCACAAACTGCCACCTATATATGAAAATATTTTAATCATGGTGCATTTGGTTTGTGCAAATCCTACCTACAGTCCATGGAACTTTCTAAGAAGAGCTATAGCTACACGAGTACGTCTTGTTGGCCACTCCTGCATTTTTGAGACTTGCCACTTACACTGGCAGTGAAAGTGTGGCGTGCAGCGCTATGTTGTTACACCGCTGCCTGTTTGCCTGTTACGACTGTGCTTCCCTAGGCGCTTATTATGCTCCTCACTCAACTGTTTGCTGAAGTTTCTATGGCTTGTCCACTAATTAAAATATTCGTGACTCATGTTAGAATAAAATAATTAGTTCTTCGATTTCCATATTTCATCTTCTCACTCGTGCATTTTAGCTGCTTTTCCAAAGCATTCGCTAGTGGTAACCCTTTATTTTTTGTTGAGCTTTTATTGAAAGTTCAAGTGCATACTGTATATTACATATTATAGTATTTACGATTTGAAATACATATTTTAATAACAAATACGGGCTTACCATTGAGTATTTATTTAGAGATGCTTCAAAACTGATTAAACTGGTTGTTATTCGCATGGATAAGCTTCATTTTTCTCGTCCAACTAATGTCACCGAGTGATCTTATTTTCTAGAATGATCACTACAAAATTTGAAATAGTTTCATATTCTCTGCCGATGATTAATTAACTTTTAATCAATTTTCATTAATTCGTGAAACACGAAGAGTGACGTTGTGGTGATAAAACGAATGCGTTTTATTTAATGAGCTAGGAAGAATATTCAGTAACTATGGAACTATGCGCATGATTTACCTTAGCTGTAGAAATATTATCATTTCATTCTTCTTTAACACAGTCATAGAAATTCTTCTTATTTTGGCCTTTCATTATTTGAACTGCCGTTAAAATGAAGCTTCTAGCCTGGGCCACATTATCAAGTACTTGAATATGATCTACCATGAACATCATGTGCATCATTTTTGCCTCGACACTCACCAGCTAATTCAGCCAAAATATAAATTACTATAAAACACGAACATTTTTACACTGCCAGTTCGTCACCCGTCTATTTTCTCTCCCCCATTCCCACTCAAGTTCATGTTGATAATAATAATGAATATTTACTTTAAATAATCAATGTATGTATTTCAGAACTGATACTAGGATCCTGTACCTATTACTTGACATTCTCATAAAAAACGGTGCAGTGAACACAAAATTGTAGCTCGCGATGACGTTTACTCAGGCACTAGGAAGGCCTTCAGTCAAGAAAAAAGTTTCCATCTTTTCATGGAATGCTCCTAATCCTAGGCATGACTCGTGCTTCTCTAGCCTCCCATCTTCTTGTGTTCCAGTGCATGAACATTGACTGTCCTGATTCCGTTCATGGCTTCTAACTTGGTCTCATGGAATCACGTGCACATTTCATTAATTCATATGTCCTTTCTACCTCGTGCACTTAATGAGTGTCTACAACACGAACTTTGCTCAAGTTTCTACTTTCTACACAGGCCTTCTGTCGTTGTGATTACAGACTGCAGGAAAGTCTGAAGTCTGGATCGCAGATTGTGGATCAACTTACGTGATTTCCATTAGAAAGTGGTTAAAAAATACAAAATATTTAGTGAGTATTTTCCAACCACGTTTAGATGGCTCACACAATAGTTTGAAAGCGTATATATGTAGAAAAAATCATGAAACATGCGTGAAGATTGAATGCCATTGCTTGAGAATCTAATGCGTACATGCGAGTACGAAGTTTTTCATCTCCCGTGAGGGGGGCTATTATTTGCGTTAGATCTCAGAATAATTATGTACACTGGAATTTTCCCTTGCATCAGGAGAGAAACCATCATCTGAGAGAGGTATGTTACGTGCAGAAGGAGCTGTTGACGTTTGTTATTTTTATGGCTCACGAAGTCTAGCTGATATTATTCAAGATACGTTAAACCTAAATACGTCTTGAGGTGGTATTTTTGTGGAAAACCTTCCGTGTCGCTAAGCTGAAATACTTTGCTGAATATCGATCAAATGTTAAATCTGAGAAAATGGCCGATACGGAAGAATGGATCATTTCGTATGAAAGTTTTTGCTATTATTGTAAGAACTTCAAGCTAAAATTCAGAGAGATGGATAAAGCTTTCAAAATTATATTTCTCAGGAGCACTTTGCTAAAGGAAATCTTTAACAATAGACGAAGAAATTTTTCTCCGAATGAGTATGATCGTAACGAAATATTCTACCTCGCAAATTGCTTCTACTGATCAATTTTAGTAATATGAAGCAACAAAGCATTACGCTCATCGGTCAAAATGCTCAGCAACTAAACTAACTCAAGCGAGTAGAATGATAGCATCCACCAGACAATTCTCGTTTTAATAAATTGCTTATGCAATCAATACATTTGGTTCTAACGAAAATTTAACATCTAACAAACATCTAACGAAAACTTAACGAAGTTCTGAACCCTCATTTTCTGGCCAACAAAATGCCTGCGTGAAGGTGTTCACACGAGGTGTAAATGTAAATAACTGGTGAACCGTCTTATGAGCTTTAGATACATGTGTCGTAGTCAATGTTTCCAATTGATAAGAAATATCAATATTAGGCTCAGTAAATTAATGTGTGCTCTAAAAGTAGCAACTTTACTATATGCTAGCCACAATTTTTGTGCTGAATAAACCATTCAAATATCGTGATCTCAAGCGGTTCGTAGTTGTGCATAAATGCTTGTGAGTGAAAGTCATAATCTCAAATAATGAAAGATCGTAATACTGTAAAAAGCTAATTCCCTCTGTCTAGATCAGGGGTCGGCAAACTTTTTTACCCGTCGACCCCTTCGTAGGATATTTGTATTTACATCGACCCCCTCCATGCACACACACATACAAATAGCTGAAAAAAATATTGAACCATGATTGACATTTTTGATGACCAAAAATAAAGAGAAATGTTATAACCAAACCAATCTTATGTTGTACCCTATACAATGTTTTAAGATATATATTAAGAGAAAGAAGCAGTCTTCACTGATTTAAAGTAAAAAAGAAAAGAATATAAGTTTACATACGTATACAGAATTTTGACTGTTTCGAAATCTAACAATACTTATCGTTGAAAAATTGCTATGAACTTAATTATACAAAACAAATGTGCTACTTGACAATAATATTAACTGCCATGGAAATACGCACTATGCTTTTTATCAAAACAGAATAATGAAAAATACATTAACTTGCCTATTTATCAATAAACTTGATATTAATGAGATGGATGAGCTTGATGAGCGGCAGCAAGGCTATTGATATTAGGTTTAAAATTGGTAAACTTTAACCGTAAATCACCACGGTTTTCCAAGTTTAGTCTATTTCTTTGCTCTGTTAAAATTGCATTCGCATGGCTAAAACCAGCTTCAACCATATATATCCTTAATCGACCCCCTTCCAACCTCCATAAATTTATAGACCCCTTGAGTACTGTCCTCGGCCCCCACGGGTCGATATCGACCACTTTGCCGACCCCTGGTCTAGAGGCTGTAGCAGACTCAGATGCTACTCAGCGAAATGCTATTCCAGCAAGTCACAATTCTAAAATTTCGGAACCTGAAATTAGAGCCGAACAACCACGAATCCTCGACCATGAGTGATCCACTAGAAGTTCAAGTTGAAATTCCGATATCAGTAAGAAATTATTGGCAGCCAATTCGCTTAGTACACAATATTTAGTCGAGAGAAAGTATCCATCATCATATACATTACATACACTTCATGGCGTGTATTCATAGATTGATATTTTCAGGGCCCAAAGTAATTATTGTCCAGACTCATGGGAGTGAGTTGAGTCAATCGTGAGAATCACTGTCATCAAGCGAACCGGAAGAAGAGTCCCAGCATTCACGAGCTCGCACCGCCCCTCCCTTGATCAAAACGCACCAAGGTGCTCTTTGCTTCCAACAAAAACATAATCACTGCCGTGCATAAAAAGAGAAACTTTCACAAAATCCAGCTCGCTACAGAACACGCGGTTGCCTATGCGAGGCTTCCTCTACTCGGGTAAAAAGTTGCCCAATTTTTTTCTGAGGAGAAATTTGCACTGAATAAATGGTAGCAATGAATTCTAAAGGAAATTAGAAAGCGAAGCAATCATCTTGCTCTCCAGATATTTGAGCCTAAACAGACTATACCTTTGAACATGTTTCATCTCTAGAAAGGTATCAATGTTTTCCTTAACGCTTTTTGTTGGGTCGCTCTCATGTAACATGGTTCCATTAATACTGAATAATTCCTGAGAAATGGGAGCAATCGTGCGGTAGAGAAATTAGCCTTTTTCTACGCTAACGTACGTGTTTTTGAAACAATTCTAATGAACGATGAGCACTCGTACTAGTCAATGTATTCTGATTCTTTTTATCATTACTGCACAGCGATCTAGTTCTTCAAAACTTGTTCATGTTCAGACGCATCTCCTGCGCTACAAAAACTGAATTGTCTTAACGACTGTCATGAATCTCAAGTCTCCGATTTAGAAATTGTAGTGATAGTTTTCTACATTCAATATGGCGTCAGTGTCATTGAAGTAGTATTCTGTAAAATGCTATACTCTTTCTTAATCAAGCTTAAAATCATTTTTCACCACTCAAGGAACCTTTAATCTCTGCTACAAAATTTAAAATAAAATTTTTCACTCAGAATTTATTTTTACACATACGCTTGGTTGAAGATCATGCGAAACTTCTGACATATTAAATATTCAATGGATGAAAAGATTTTCTCGCAAGGATGTTACTGATTACCTTCATCTTTTTGTTTACGTATCATGATGTACACAGACTTCAAGTTATTACAACTTAGATTTACGATACAGTCTATTAAAATGTGAAAAAATCCCTGAAGATATTGTCTCAATGTGTGCCAAATAAATTGTCAACAATACAGGGTGCAACAACATAACTTCCTTTGCTTCATAGCAAAAAGCGCTTTGAAAAAGGAAAGTTGTGTTGCTGTACTTTTTCCTCCATCAGTAAAAGTAATTCTCATGAAATCCTCCAACACAGTTTATTAGCGTTGTGTGGTCCTTCAATTTCAAACAAATCTGACTTTAAAAGATGCAATAAGTTATACACTCGCCAAACATGGTTATCTTCCTGTATTCAGACATAATTTTAAAATTGTTGCATGCAAAATGAACTCAAAGAGGTTAGGAATTGTTCGCAATGCAACGGATGATGCAAATTCGACGCAATATTTTTTTCATTTCAACTATTGATTTTTCCGTCTAAATAAGTTCGTTTGCATACAGGGGGTCCCAAAACATGAACTCCGCTTTTGAGTTGTGATTGTTCTTATATTTTTCTTCCCTCAGATATTTTGTTCATAAATGAAAAGTCTAGTGGGTTTAGTAACAGAAAATTACGTTTAATTTAAGATAATTTAGTGTCTTAAATGGTAAAAATTATATAATCCTGAGAACTTCAGTTTACTCGTTCGTGCGCGTCAGCAAATGTTCAAATTGGTTAACATCTTTTACAAACCACAACTTATGAACCAATGAATTTGACAACATTTCATTAGTAATTCTCAAATCTTGAGCAGTTTTATCTGCTCGAAAATTAGTTCTGATGCCAGCAGTGGTGCGTCTTTCTGGTGGATCTGTGTGAGACCGTCTTCTAATTTGCCACGGTACTTCCTCAACATGTTCTTACTTTCTGTGGCATTTAATGACTCACTTTTTCTTTTAGAAGTTATGCATCTGATTACCATTATTTAGGGTTATTACACCTGACATAAAAACAAAAATATGATAATCGTAGGTAATCACATTATGAATACTTTTTTAAGACCCCTGTATAAAAATCTTTTTTTAAGAATTGAGGGATAATATCCCCTATAATTATGTTTCAGAATGAGTAATTGACACCGCAAGATTTATTGCGTCACTAAATCTAAGTAATAATACTAAATTGTTCCAATGATTCTTTTGGTGGGATTACTGTCGTGATCAATGCATGGGTTTTGAAAGTAACGCAGGCATACAACACAAATACAATTCTTGAAGGAAAACTGGGTGCAGTAGATGAGTATATCAAGAGAGAGTCAAAATAAAGGCGAACTATACACAAATTAATGCTTTGCATGGATCTTCACTGGGTACGTAAATATTATTATGTCCCTAATTGTTTCAATAATAGCTCTTAACAAGCATCAAAAATATTATACACTCAATGTATTAAAATGTTCTGGTACATTTTTAAATATAAGTATATGACACACGTTCTACAAAAGACTACACAAAGGTTCATAGGTACGAATACCTCCCCAAAATTTAAGCAAAAACATAGGACCGTCTCGCTATATTTTTTTCATTATAACCTTCATAGTTTACTTCTAGCACAAATACGTGCGTGCACTGAACTTGGTTGTGAGGCAAGTTAAAAACCTACCTCTGCTGTACTTGTGCCCGTCTGTACGTAGTGCGTACGGCAGCTGGCTCTACTATACTCCGATTGCGCCGCCGTCGCGCTCTCACTGGCTTTATATACTAGCTTCCCCTTCTGGGGGTCACACAACAAGAACTTTCTCATGGTCCCCCACTTATTACCTGGCGGCCCCTCCCCCTACCATTGGGGCCCCCGAAAAGGATGCACATCTGTGGTTACAATGAAAGGAAAGCCTTCAGAAGGACAGGTCGAATTCACCGGACACAGGTGATCCTGTAGACTTGCTATGCGCTTCTTTGAAAAGTGAGAGTCTTATTCATCGAGTCAAATAAATGAGTTGTAGATTGAGTAATGCAAGGTCAGTTGAAGAGCTGATCGATATCTACAATTTTGTACACAAAAGACTTGTGAATTCTGAGTCGAATTTTCACGTATTCATTATTATTTTCAAATATGTTAAAATATCAAACTATTGAAACTTGATTTAAAATTCAGACGAGCAATTCAGTTCGTACTAAACACTAGTGGAGTAAACAAAATTACCTAATTTTTCCAAATTTATTACAGTGCACCGATATGAACGATTACCATCGTTCTTTGTTTTTATTACCATCACTTGATTATGTCCAGGATAGCTATCACGTCTATACGAAAATTTTCTAGCCTATTTCAATTGCTTAACAGCTAAATTTTGAATCGCAAGAAAAATTTGTTTCACAAGTTTATAAAAACCTTGATAAATACAAGGGCAAAGCACGTGTGTCGATATTGCAACGTAGACTAGCACGGTAAGTCAACAGAAAGAGCCATCGAGTCGAGCTCTCATGAGAAAATTTGTATGTGTATCCAACAATTATTATTAGAAAGTTTTCAGTTCTACATGACGCTCTCATATTAGTTTTGCATGTGTGTGCCAGACTGGAAACGAACATTTTATTGATTTCGACGTTAAAATAACGTAAGACAACGGCGGGCCTTAATTCTTGAAATTGATGCAGTAGCTTTGTATGACATCATGTTGACTGAGCAGAATAAGCTGGTGAGAATAATGCCGCTCTTTGCATTCCCTGTATTTAATTCACAGCAACTTCAGTGTGGCACTCAGAGGATAACTTCACTAAATACATCACGGGTCCCTATGGTGTGTATCAAGATGAAACATCCCTGAAGCGTGTATATATTTCCAATAAGTCTATTGAACAACACTACTGTTGGGTGCTTCCTTAACACGGAGATCACATGAAAAACCTCACCGACCGATCCCAACACCAGCGACAGCTGCAATCTCAGGACACAAGCGTTGTGTTATAACCTTACTTCCTCTATCACCTTGTCTTCAAGTTTGGGGATTGCATTTGTTCAGTTTTTGATACTAATATTAATACAAGTTGAAGATTGGTTATACTGATTATAATAACGGGTATAAGTATGACTGTGGCAGAAAGTTCATGTACTTAAACACATAGGAAAGTTAGTTACAAGCGTGAGACACTCCACTCGGGATAGTAAAAAAATAAAGTTCAGCATGCGAAAATTATTGTTTTTAAACAGTAGTGATGCAACTTTTGATGATAATTCTTGAAATAAAAATTTTCTACTCTAAGTAAATCTATCATAAGCGATGATCTGTTAAGTACAGTAAAGAATTCTAACTTTAAATACATTAGTCAAAAAGAAGTAATTTTTAGGACTTGAAGGTTTAAATACCCCGTGAAAACCAACACTCGCAAACAATCTTGCTGACAATGGCTGAGAAACAGAAAATAATTTCATATCTCAAGTTCACCAGTACACAGTATCTTAACGTGTACAAATATTATCAAACTCTGAGATCATCCGAAGTTGCAACTTGAATACAAACTAATTGAGTTTATGATAACGTAATTTCCACTTGATGAATTAAGAGGATTTTGATGTGTGCCGGCTGATCGGCCTTGATATGAGAGCTGGTCAATGATCACGATATGGCACACAATCCAGCTCATTCCCCAGTTCAAGTTTCAACTTAACTGAGAGTCTTATTGTCATAATAAAAATTGGTGAGATCCACTTGAACTAAAAAGTTTCATATTAGAAATTTATAAGTTTATTCTTGTGATCTAGTTTAGTAGTAGTGTATGCCAGTATGCCGACTTGCACTAGTATCATACATATGTTCAATCCCACTCTTTAGATGAGAGACTTTTGACTTTGTGTCCTCCATAAGATAATAAACTTGTGGATTTAAAGTTACTGTCGGGATACGTGACCACAGGAACCTCAGCAGCGGAAAACTGGTACAGCATTTCTTCAGGAAATCGCCAAAAAAACGGTTCTCTTTTGTTCATTGGGGGAAGACCTGGTGTACATGGTACACACAACATGCGTTTAAGGCATGGACGCATGCACAGAACGGTCATTTTGTACGTAAATGATCTAAGCTACTCAGGGCTGAGTTAGAGTAGCAATTAGCCTCAAGAATTAGATTGTTTCGTGAGCTTGTGACCCTACAGCGACCTGGCACTGGCTGACAGCGCTTGCTCCTATACCTCCTCCTGTTCAGCGCTAGGATAGCCTAGCAGTCCCTGAACTCTTCTGATACCTACTTTGTAAAATACGTCAGCACCAATCAAAACACGAACGATTAGTTATGAATTGTGGCAAAGGCCACTAAAAATGTTTTTAATATCTATAAAAAGAAATTATATTTGTAATAAGCAGTTAAATATTTACTTCAAGTTTAAAATGTGCACAGGTGAAGTAAATAACATAATATATGTTATGTAATTTAATTAGATCAAGCATCAATGGAAATTAGAATGTACTCCTTCGCGCCCCCTAGATAACTGCGGCAAACAACTAGCACAAGTGAACAAGATTATAGCTTGATTTTCAGCTAGTTAGTCATCTTCGTTTTCCCATCTACTATTAATATTTTGTCTCACGAAGTTTGGAAGTCTCAGTTAGCGTTTCAATAATACCACCTATGGCTGCTTCTCAACTGACGTCACGTTTGCTGAATTTCTTCATAGCTCAACCGAATCTCTATTTTTCAAGGGCTACGTCTCCATTCAATTTACTTGCAGGTTTAGCAGTGTCACAGGTTTTGTGAAAATTTGTTATTCAACATACCACTGCGTGTACTTTGTAGTTCCTTCTTGCTCAGCTCGAGTAGTGCTAGGCGTTCTGTTGCCGACTACTCGACTTGAATGTAATTACGCGACTGGCATTCCAAGCTCTGTTTGCTTTCTTTTTTCAATATATTTATACAGTTTTAAGACTAACTTTGGATAGTTGTGTGCTTTTATACGAGTAGATAATTTATGGTTTCATTGCTTAGTGTAATGTTCTAGAAATTTGATAAAAAATAAAAAATAAATAAAAATACGTTCCGAATGCTATGAGCTTGGGTGTGTTATTATTTATGAAAATCTGCAACACATATAAACTAAATTATTTAGTACCACTTGATGACATGCTTGGAAATCTTTGCAATCAATAGTAGAATATATATGAATTCAAT
Source organism: Trinorchestia longiramus (assembly GCA_006783055.1). Taxonomy (NCBI): domain Eukaryota; kingdom Metazoa; phylum Arthropoda; class Malacostraca; order Amphipoda; family Talitridae; genus Trinorchestia; species Trinorchestia longiramus. The sequence continues at coordinate 26,991 of VCRD01002444.1, read as the reverse complement.
CATTTACAAAAAAAGAGCATTGGTGCGGATACGTGCATAGAGATCCATAAATGCGAACAATTTGGTTTCCACTAACACACGGATCCCCTTTTCCGCACTTCAACCTTAGACCAAATCCATATTTTTTCCTCTCTTTACGTTGAACAATGAGTTGAAGGGACGCTTCTGGTCAGTGGGACTTTGCATCTTGATCTGTTTGTTTAAAGACCAGTAGAAAAGATACTAATCCTATGAAAAGTCAAGAAGGTAAAACTATTTTTTCCTAATTTGGTGCTGTAAAGAAAGAGATGAAAACAGCTTCTGCAGTTATGTGCGTTGTAAGTCATCGCCCTCGACTGCCGGCTCCTGCTGGGGGTGTCAGGGAGCAGAAAAATCCTGTTGGTTCTTGTGATCCGTTCATGCATAAGAGAAGGTGTGTAGTCAGTAAGCAAAACTGCTGTCTTGATGTCCATGAGTACACGGAACTGACAAGTGTACTGCAAACATGCGCCAGTTTTTCAGCGCGCTGTTCATGCGTTGTGCCCAATGTGAAAGTAACCTGCCCGACGCTGCTGTTCAAGAAGTTGAATTTCACGTAGTTTGTGATAATGCAAAAGTTTATTAAACTTCAGTTTCTTTAACATCTCTCAGTATTTGAAATTGATTATTTTATTTAATTCATGTGCAGGACTCAAGGCCCTTTTTTCCATTCTAGTGGACCTTGCAACGCACATTACGCAATAAGTGGCAATATTAAAAAATTATTAAAGGACAATATTATTATTAAAATATTAAAATACAACATTTAAATGCCTTCTTTCATTCCAGACTAAGTAGTTCAGTACTGTGGTCCGGGTACTGCATTGTGAGGCGCACGACATACCAATACGCTAAGCAGAAAACTTCTTACTAACAACTACTAATCCGAGCTTATGACTCTGCCAGCGTGGGCGTGAGGGCTTCTTCTAATTTTCTATTTTGATAAGATTAATAATATTTTTTAATTACATATAGCATTTTTGTCGGGTATGAGTTTAACGCTTTAAAGACTCTCATGAAATGCATTCAGTAGAGGAATTTGGGAGAGCAAATCCGTGATACCCTTGGAGCATATGAATTTATAACAAGTTATGATGTCATCAAGCCCTCCTCATTTAGTGCATCACGGATTTAGAGTGCATGTATAGATATAACATTTTTAAAATCTATGTTTTTAGTAATTATGGTTAAAATTAGTCTGTAGTTTTAACAAAGCTAAATATCAGCACGCGTCTTATATCTGCCATTGAAAACGTACAGCTGTAACAGCTCTGTTCTCACTCGAAACAATTTAACAACTCGCTTGCAGAAACCATAGATTCCGTCATGCATGCCTTTCATTAGCTATAGCTCGAAAGTTTTGTTTTCTGCAAGATTACAGAAAGGCTTTTTAGATTGTGTCGCTTCTGTTGGCTGATTGAGTTTTGACGATAATAATCAACAACCAGCGCCTGAAGCACTAGTCTGTCAGTGATGTTAAAAGCGTCTCAGGGACGTTTCTGTACAAGCTGTTAATGAAATTTTTAATTATTTACGCGCTCTGTATAATCGACATCATTCAACATTTTAAGCTGCAAATTAAAAAACTGTGCTAAAAAAGAAAGCTTTTATGGTTTCAATGTACGAGCATTAAATGATTAGATCTAAAGTCGGCTTCAAAACGGGATTTATTTTTATGAACGTAGATCTGAATCCCTCTGCTGGTGTTGTAGCAGCTGCACGTCCGACTTTTTCGGTGCTCAATTATTGCGTACTTTTGCTCAAAATTTTCTTCAGATCTTCAATTGTACATAGATTGCGTACTCCAACAATTGCGAATTTTATTCATAATTTATGTTTAACGGCTGTCGGCGAGAGCGTTGCAGCAAACTTCGTTATTATCCATTTATTATAGTATTTCTTCAACATTTTGTTGATATTTATTTTAAATTTGAGACTCGAGAAATTGGACAAAACTCCAAAATACATTGAAACTTTGATAAATATGAACAATTTTTTGTATCATGGAAATTATTGCATGAAATATGAATAATTTAAAATACTTTTTCATTTCACACATTCATCTGCGCTGCATAAAGTAACGTACAAACAGCCTGTGTAGTCACAGGTTGATGAGAAGTAACCCTTTTACGCCCGTTAAAATCAAGATTAACAAAAAATTACTCCAACTCAGTGAGAAAATGTTGATGCAACATGAAAGTGAACCTATATGGTAATTTCACAAGATCTTTCAGAGTGCAGATGCAGAATACAAGAGTCAAAACTCATAATTTCCTCGTTTATGAGGAAAGTCAACGGGAAGAATGCTTTGCTCGTCGATGACCTATTAAATGATTTGAAAGCTCGAGTTGTCATATGGTCAAGTTTGCCGATGGAAAGGGTTAAAATATTATTGCACGACCTCAAAAAAATTTCACATTCGCTTAATTCTCAAAAGACATTTAGAAACTGGCAACCATTTTATTTACGTATTATAATTAATTATTATTTTTGAAACTGTTACTACACACCCATAAATTATTACTCACTGAGATGGCTGCGACTCCCCAGAAATATATTTTTGTTGCAAGTACAATTCAGCATTCAGGTTTCAACTTTCCTACGTTACATGAATTAGCTCTTAGGATTTCCTGTTTGACGCTAGAGGCAGGAGTGAGGAGCAAGAGAGAGCGTGGCTGCGCACGCGCCTGAACAGCACAGCGCGTAGAGCCGTGAGCGGAAACAGCAACTGAATCGTATTACGTAGGGGAAACTTGAGAGAGCCTCCTTAACGATAAATTATGCCAATTTGCGTACGAATAATGGATGGGCAAGAGTGAGTCAAACAGAGAGGTTTGCTTGGATGTAATTTTCTAGAATGATGAACTAACAGTCGAACACTGCATTCACCACAGCTTGTTGGAGTGAATTTTTTTGAAAAACAGAAATGAGAGAGTTAATCAATTTTTTCCCTCAACTCATCTATGCTCTTATTCTACGATATATTAGAAGTATCGCAGTTTTTGCAAGTATTTCTTCGTTTTTATTAATAAGTTAGAAGGTCAGCTATCGATAGTAACGCAAAAAAAATTTTAAAGCGAAATTTACATTTACAGGAGACTGTATAGCGTCCATAAGCCCTGCGATGAAAGAATCCCCAAAGACTTGCAACTCAATTAATTCGTAATTGGAGGCTACGTTTCACTGTCAATATGATGAACAATGGAGTAGCATTCTTGTGATGCTCCTAATGAGCGACAACAAAGGAACAGATGGAGAGAAATTGAGAGTGGTAGCTAGGCACGTTCCAGGAAAGTCAGCGTTATCTGTTGGTAATTAAATCTTTACGTTATTTAACTGCTAGTCTCTGAAGGTCTTCGACGTTTAAGTGTACACTCTCCAAGCACATTAGCTACGCGGCCATTGCATCTAATGAAATGGCAAAGTACTTCATTACTAGGGACTTAATCGGATAAGTAAGATTATCTCCATTCCTGTTTTTATGAACTGGTAATTAGTGAGTCCTAAGCGCCACTTCTCTTGTCCTGAATTAAAAAAACATCTGAAAAATCCATTTATCGTATTATGAACATTGAGAAGAGAAGCTCTCTCAATTTGAAGAAAGTCCCGTGAAACTAAATAACTACTCAAAGCCGATAATTTTTGTTTGAGATAAGAATGTGAATTTGTTCCGTACTTCAAGTCAATTAAAATTTGCCCTTGAGCTCCGCTAACAATTGTAAACTTGATACTCAAGATTTAGATCATAATGATCTTTTGCGATGACAATTACGCCTGACGCTGCCGCTGTCAGTGAAAGTGTTTTTCTGTTTGGACACTTGAGTGAAGAAACGAGTCAGGAGTTCCATATTTGCATAAATTATGTACTAAGGATCATTTGTCTCTCACTTTGCTTTCTCTCTCTTTCCTACTGAATCAGTCATGGTCGAAGTATCACAGAATTACGCCGGCGCAAATGACATATCGAACCCCGAAGCGTGCCTTTCACAAGCATTGCACGGCGTCATTAAGCAGTTGTTGCAACTGATGTCGTACTTGGGGTGAGTGTTTTATCTTATAAACAGCACTTAGCATGAGAGGCTGAGCTCTGACGACACCAAAGCGTTCGACCACCTAGTAAACTTTAACAAGGAAGTGGAGGACACGTTAAGTTAATCCTGTTCAGGATTGAATAGCACTATGAATTGTTGTTCCATGCCAGCTCGGGCAATGCTAAAAACAGTAGTTTTTCTTTATATTAGCGGTTATTATAAGGAAAGCAGATACTTATTTTTTCCAAGATTACTTCAAATAATCTTCAAGTATTTCTTTCAGATTTTTTACTTAATTTGGAGAGCCCAACAATTACAGAGAGAAGTGTATTCGAATTTGACACTCGTGTGGGAAAAGCAAGAATGATTGGGGGCCAGGATTTTTGAGCAGTCGACAACGAAGTCACAAAAATGTTAATCTCAGAGTACATCAGATTGATGTAGAATTTACAACTCCTTAAGATTGTGAGCAAACAATATTTGAAAATTATGTAGTGAATAATCGAATGTGTACTCTCAGTTTTTCGTATAATAGTCGAGGCACCAATTTTATAAATGTTCTTTCGGAGGAATGAGCTTTCAGTTCCCTGCCCCGGCAAACTGTATGCCACATGCTAAACAGCAAGATTAGCAATACTCATGTTTGAATGCTAAACTTTCTGAACAACAAACACAAGAGCTTGTTAAGTTTTTATTTTCGAAAAAACAGAAGACAGCTTCATTTTGCCAATTTTTTCGCAAAGCTTGTCAAACTACGTATTCGATAGAAAGTCATTAATCAAAATTTCGAATTAGTACAGGTAAAAAAAATCCTAATTTAGTAATTTGGATCAAATCATTTTTCATCAGTGTACATTACATAATAACTCCATCGAGAAATTCATGTAGAGTGAAATACATCATTCTGCTCACTACTTTGTGGTTCCTCATGGTTACATAAGAATTTCTCGACACTTTTGTTACCAAATAAAACCTCACGCATACGGGCCATGCATGTCCCTGATGACCACAGACGCGTGTCACTTTCTGATGCGTGATGACACGCAGCAGCTGCAGGGTCCGTGTGGTGCGCTGCTGCTGCACGCGTGGCCGACCATCCGCCTGTCTGTGCTTGCACTTGCATCCCACCACGTGATGGGTTAACATAATGGCATTACCGAACTTCGTTCATAATGATGATGCAGTCATTGTTATATTCTAGAACTTGTTTAGAATTTGAATATGAAAATGCTTGTACTAAACTCCTTATCAATGCATGCCAATATTGTTTCGTAGATGCTCGAGTTTTTACAGACTGGAAGTCAAATACGAGAATATGGCTACAGTCATGCCTGAATATAGATCCACTTTTTGATGTTCTAGTGTTGGACCTAGAGATTGACAACTACGTCTCGTGTTAGTATTATAGTAATTATCTTCAATATCATGATGAGAGAAAGTCTGTTCTTAGAATTGATGCTAAATGGAGAGTTAGGGTAAGAAATACAGTGATTGATAAGTTCAAAATTGATGCAACAGTTGCGGCAAATAATTTTAGCTTGAGATTTTACTTAATGTTACTACCATAATAAGACTGCATTAGGATTTCTTAGAGAGTCAGTGGTCAAAGCAGGAATATAATATTAATAATACGGTTGCTTAGAATTATTGGTGGTTTGCAATTTACATTTCTAGTGTGCAAACTTACTTTTTAATTTCCTTTACTTTCCAATTTATAAATTTTCATTGAGAACTCATGAATAATTGTACACAGGGTGGACTATAAAAGGGTTTCCCTTCTCAAATACTTATAACTGCATAAATAATGGTCGTAGAAACTTCAGCGTGATTTCATTTTACTGTTATTTATTGCACAACATTACGTTTGTTGCTGGATTTACTGGCTGGAAACGCTTATCCAACCTGACAATAATTGGCCAGTAACTCTTGTGACAACGAATCTGGTATCTTTATCAGGTAGAACTATTTTTTATTCATATATTTAGGGTACGAAGAGGTAATCGAAAAGTATTTATTCAAAACAACTACTGAAGTAATTTACACCGCGATTGTATTCACATGTACTCAACTTTGAATCTGTGGGTAACACAAATGACTCATCAGCATACGTGTTTTTATCCAGAATTTATACTTCAATTTGTTTACTTTAATGCCACTCTTACAAATTTCATCAATGCGTAATTTTTCATACAATATATAGTAGATGGTGAACGTCATAACTAATCATTCTTCGGTATTGATTCTATTTGATTTTTAGTATAGAGATTTGATATGGGTTTTACGCTAGGAAGACCAGTTTTGTACGTTAAGAAGTAAGATAACAACTGTTTATTGTTTTACCCATGAGCTGTTTGATTCGAATTTGTTTTGTTTTCAAATTTTAATTTCGTGAAATATTTGCATTCTAAAGCGGATATTCTTTTACCTAAGGATAGAAACAGGTTCCAACGTCAACTTTTTTTGTTGACAGTACGTCTTAAGGTAAAGCAATCACCGCTCATCAATAGTGTTTCCAAAACAGCCATCCATATATTTAATACACAGTGTATCTCCATCTCTCTCTGTTTGTGTGTGCCCGTCCCATTTCTTCCAATCTATTACTAAAGAAAAATTATTGAACTTGAATCAGGAAGGGTATACATGTATTATAAGCATTGTATTGTGGATACAAAAAGGCCAGATTACTTTAAAATACACCCTTTTTTTCCGTTACTAGCCTTTTTCTTCTACACAGCCATGTTATCGGTAGATAAGATACAGAATAGAAGTTCTTCATATATATATATGAAAAATATTTATTTAAAACACAATTCGTAGCAAATCTTTAATATATTCGTCTTTATAGTAAGTTCAAATTAGTCAAATCTAAACCGTGGAATTTCTACGAGAACTATCTAGTTTAGATCAGAATAGATAGATTTGTACGAGTCTATCAATCTTTGCGTTTTTAATTTTGGACTTAAAATAAGTGTATTTCTCCTAACAGTTTTTTCCTCATATGTTGTGGCTGCAATTTTTCAGCTACTGGCCTTTTATTCATGTGTAACATGTGCCATGTTTCCATAGTCTGAAATTGTTTCGTCTTGTGACTAAGAACGGGAAATAAGTGAGCAACCTTCACCTGCAGGTGGAGTTTGGCTGGTGCTCCTGTGCTCCGTTAACCTGGATGTGGGTGAGTACTTCTCTGTAAATTTGAACTTTATTTAACATATGTGAGTGCTGTTTGGTTTTAATCTAACTTTACAAGCAATTGAGGCACAGTACTCTCTGATCTCCACATCAAGCATTTTTGTCTATTTTACTGTGCCAACAAATTGGAAATCAAGTTAATAATTAACGTTCATTTTGCAACTTGGTTCATCATTATGCATATTCTGCTCTGCGATAATACTTGCACTAGTTTCATCCTCTCTTATTGTCTTCAAAATTAATGTTGTTTTCAGAATCAAGCCGTGTGCTCTACGTATGTCAAATATATTACAATTTGAGGAGCTAATACTTGAACTTTTTAAAATTTCCCTAGAAATTATGAGAGATTTTTCCTTAAAACATCATGCCCGGGTCTGACAATGCATGCCGTGCTAGCAGTTGCTCTGAACGCCTATTCTTCGTCAACGATAAATTCGCTGATAGATTATATGCACTTCTCCGTCCTATATTTTCTGCTGTGTTTGTTCTTTATGAAATCAAATTTACGTTCATCTAAATTTGTAGGCTAGACAATGAAAACAATGAAGTTGTGATTTCTGCTACGTTCAGCAGTAGAAGGTAAGGCAGACGACTCGTATCGATGACCATGCGAACTTGACAAATTACGCATTGTGTGCTCTAAAAGCACAGAAACCGAATGAATCAACAAAATAAACAAGGGAAACTTAACAATCAATACGTATGTATCAAACAGCTAGGTAATTTTATATAAAATGGAGAAATGATGTCGTCAGATATAAATGATTAATTTTATATTATTTTAATCCCTCTTCTAATCATTTACTTAATTGTTTTTCTTGGCTTCTTGTCTGTGACATTTGTATAACTTTTGAAGATTTCCTTCGATGTAGCACAATTAGTTATCTGCATAATGTCGTTTTTATATGTATTGGGTATCCGGGGACGGCAATTCGACATTAATGCTTCTTAAACAAACTTTTCGAGCAATAATTAGTTTTATTAACGCTTTTTAATATCTGCTCTAGAAATCGACTGAGGACGAATCATTATTATTATTTTTTCAGTAATTAATAACAATAATTCATTCGTATCCACACATATTTCAAGTTACAATAGTTCTACTTCATAAGTTTGGAATGACATTGAAATTTTAGTTAAGTAATTTTAAGCAAAGTGTCGGCTAAATGGGATTATTAATAACGTTGTAATGAAGTTTTGGCAACAAAACAAACAAAACAAAAACGTATATTTCCAATAAAGTTGGTACATAAGAAATGTAACAGCACTGGTTTTTAAAGATGCCTTATCATAAGATCCTTAAGTGGTAGGTACACTGTTCCGTGGAATCAAAAAACTGCTGCTTTTCTTGTTTGTCACATAGCAACTAAATGGAACGTGTGTAGTTTGTTAGTATAAATGACATGAGTGCAGCTCAAGGAATATTTATAGTTTTTTCCATTTTTTCTACATTGTGTTGGCCATTTGCCAAAAGTTAGTGTCAATTAGAGCAGTACCTCGAGATCGTGCAGACTGGTTCATGAGCATGATTGCGAGGGCATCTGACAACGGGGTAGTCAACATGAATGTCAAGTGAAGCATCATTTTTTTTTCTTTCGAGGTAACATTCGATTTCATGTTTAAAAGTGTACACATTCATGCATAACACTGAAAAATGCCCATAGACCTCACAATTAAGAAACATTGTAAAATATTCCACGCTGCATCAAAACACGTATTGTATGATATAGCAACAGAAATGTATTTTCAGAGTCGCAAGGATTCACAGATATCCTTTAACGAAATTCACGCACCATTAACAAATCTACCATGTCTTTCAGATGTTAATGCCTTAACAGTTTTTTAAATTGAATTTAATAAAGAAAATATTTATGGGGGTACTAATTTCATAAAACTTTTCAACTCTCTCCTGATAAATCAGAGCAACGGTAAAACAATTTATTTCAATCTCATTGATACACAAAATATTCAACATTAGGTTTTTCAAAATTTCAAAAAGATTGACTTGAACTCGTGAACTTTAACCAATTTATGACAATATGCGAAAACTGACACAACTCAACTTTCACTTAGTCTTGTTTTATATAGTAATTGTAATCTCAAATAACTTATTTTTTCATCATTTCCCCTGCAAAATATTTGAGTGATTATCTACTGAAGTATTTAAATTATAATTGGCATAGTATCATTGTTACGAAAAGTTGAAGTTTTTTAATTTTTAATCAGTATTTTTTTCCAAACTAAATACTTGGTAAAGTAATTCATTAGTAATGAGCACAGAACTAAAACTAGACCCAAAAACAGAACAAGACCCAGCTTCTGAAATTAGAATAGGAGGCTTTAACATTTTCTTGACAGCATTTGCCTTTTTCTCCTAAGGGCTTTTCTCATGTTATTAAATTGCTTTGTTCTCTAAAAATACTCTTATTATATGCGTTTTAAGTTTTTTATCACGTTCTCCTGAAAGCATTCTGTGTGTAAGCGTATACGTTTTGCACAAGCATATGCGGTAAACTAAAATTCCAGTAAAGTTGAGTTAACTGCCCTCCGGACCCTGACCAAAACGTAGTCTCTACTACAAAGATGCAATTTCAAATGTATGCAGTCTGCGTTTAACTCAACTGACCATCTTTTCTTTCTCCACTGCGAATCCTGTAAGAGAAATGGATGAATTGGAGTTGGCAGTTCATCGTATACGTAGATATAAGCTCTAGAGATTAGGAAGAATCTTGCAAAACATTGCAACAAACCAAGACTCCTCAGCGTTCATGACTATGCATTTTAAATTGGTAGAAATATATTCGATTTCGGATGATGAATATTCACTGTAAGTTTGATCATAACAAATCAGAAATTAGTCTTCATATAAATACTGCTAAGGCAGATACAGGATCTGGCTCTATACAGACGTTGGCATATGTAATTTGTATTCAATTATGGCTATTACATGTATCTATGTAAGTGGATATCCTGTATTATATAACTTTGTGTTGGTCATTGAAGATAATGAAGCCAGTTCTATAATTCTAAAGTAATTTATATACATTTGGAGAAGTATGGGAATCTACGTTGCATTTCGACAAAATTATGAATACGAGCGATGACGTCATTCCTGCATGAATATTACGCGAGAGAGAGTTAACTGAAAAAGATAAATTCATTTGTAAAAAACTTCCATTTTCAAAGGGCATGTAAGGCAAGTAACGTTACTTGCTTGCAATTGTTTCAAGCCTGTCAAACAGAGATATGAGCGTGCAGGTTCATTAATGAGGGCTCAGTATAAAATAAACCACCTATTCATAACACAACTTATTGACTCTTCTACTGTGGATAATTATCATGATAGTAGTCAACTATCAAGCATTACAGAGTTTAGCTCGACATTTTTTTCAAGACTGTTTCCTTGGTATGAATTTTTGTAATGCACATCAGTATCTTCCTCTGAATTTCAAAACCACACATATGATTATTTCATTTACTAATAAATCAGATTTAATTTTTTCATTTAGTCATGATCAGCTGTACTGCACGTGCGTTTTGGTTAGTATTTTTGTACAGTTAAGAGTCATTGTTATTTTAAAATCCATCATTGCAATATTGAAGTTGTTGCGCAAGAAAACAGAAACAATAGTCCGTCTCGCAACGTTGTCTTCCGCTGTCCCTGATCTACGCCTGACCGCTTGTGACGGCGAGGATTGCAAACCCTGTTTTCCTTCACTTCACTGTCGCTACGCAAAGTTCTTTCCAGCTTCACATTTTTATTGAAGACAATGGCTGTTACCGCAACTTGTGTGGATCAAGACGCGCGCTCGCGTGCAGTGTTGTCTTCACAATGCAACGATGGAGTAGCCCGCTTGAGCGGCGTGTGGTACGCTACAGACGATGATAATTCTTGATGGGGTTATGCAGAGCGAAATTACTCACGTATGGAAGCTCCTCATTCATTTTTAGAACACATTAACTGGCGGCTTCATCTTGCTGCAGTATGGACCACAAATGCCTTTCTTTCAAACTGAGGGCTTAATGCTCCTCCAGGAAAGAATGCATTCGTTGATGTTTAATGTTATTTCTAAATCTTTGATTGCTTTTAGTGTTAAAATCATTGCAATAAACCTAATTTCCTTCACCATGCCTCAATCTACTTTAACATTGCAGGTATAAGTACAGTACATATGTATTGTAAATTGGTCGCTAACTTCGGATGCAGTTACTGCAGTAACTTCGAATGCAGTCTCATTCGGTGAGCGCTCTGTGACAGAGTTTCGTGTTGTTGTCAAATTTATGATCTTCCAGATGATTCCGACATCAAGGTAGTTGTTGTAGATGATGAAGAGGAATGTGCTTAAAACGCTTCCTTGGAGGACTCCTGCACAATCAAATCAATTTTCTTCCGATGTATCACAAAATACAATACCAATTGTATTGTGTATAGAGAATGTTTTTAAATTTTAACGCTAGTATCCTAAGACTAGAGATGACACTATTGTAAAATCCTTATCAGGCTTGCATTGGTTTCATACTAAGTGATACACTAGCAGTTTTCATCATTGAGACTAGGATTATAATTAGATGTACGCTAAAACTGCAACAAAAAGTTTCGTTCGGAAGAAGTAGCATAGAATATGATGTTCTCTGTTGAATTTCCAGCAGTAAATCTAAAATCCTGGTTTTGAAAAGACTTGATACAGGAAAACACTCAGTTGTGTTTTCTAATTTACTGCCACATCGCTTAGTGTAAACTGCTGATGATACAAAAATTTATTTATTATTGTGGTTGGCAAAGATTTTCATTTCGTCGAATAAAATCAGACGTAACATAGCAGAGAAATATTTGAAAGTAAGAATAAAATGCAGAATCACGTGGCGAATGATTCAAATTGATACGAAGCCCGTTTTCAAAATAAGTACTGTTTTGAAATTTCTCCGCTGCTGTGCCGCTGTTTACATATTTTAGCGCAGGTGAACTGTGTACAGCACTCAGCCGGCAAGCAACAGACGCATTTTCAATTGATATGTACCTTTGCTATTTACTACACACGTTTTTTAATGAAACTTATGTTCCTTCAATTAACATTAAATTAATCTCCACCGAACTCACATGTCATCACAAGCTTGGTCGACTGGTGAGCGAATCTGCTTGCGAGCGAAAAGACCCGGGTTCGAATCCCGCTGCCGACATGGTTGACGCGGCTAGAAATACGGCATGGGACTTGGGTATACAACCGAATAATTATCGAAGTAATTATCCGACCCAAGAATGGGCCAGAGGGTTCGTTCCTATAGCCTAATTCTAATTCTAATTCTAATTCTAATTCTAATTCTAATTCTAATTCTAATTCTTATTCTAGAGTCATACGACGCATGTGTGTTTGTTTGTGAGTATTTGAAATGCCTCCTCCGATTGAGGATTCCGCCTACTGTGAAAAACGCTCTATGATTCGTTCTCTCAGTGCTAAAGACGTGGAAACGGCTAAAATTCATCGTTAAATTAGTGAAGTGTATGGCAAATACATTATTTGGGATGGATGGTACGGAAAAGGGTGAGAGCTTTTAAAGATGGCTGACGAATGTGCTTGAATGTGCCATTATCTTTCTGCAATCTCTCTGTAATATCTCTACATTTCACCGATTAAGTACCATCATTCCATAGCTTTACCCTGAACATTTCCTTCGTAATATGCCAGTTATTCCTCAGCAATCTGTTCATTTTCCTTGAACCTTCTCTGATGCCTCTCAGTATCATTCCTCCAACACGTGTGCAGTATTTGTGTGATGTCTCCATAACCCAGTAATTTTCTTCAGCATCCACTCAGCAATCCATCAAAAATCTGTCACCTATGAGATGGATGAAACCAAAAAATGAAAAAGGGTTGGCCAAACTACTGCATGCGCTCTATAACCGGCACCCTGCATTTATGTAATTTATTTACAAGTTGGGAAACAAGGAACCTATATACATACATGTCAGATCATAGAGTTTATCACACGTCCACTAGCTACTTAAAGTTATACCATAAATACTGTAATTAGCCATTTTGAATACCAGTTGCCTTAATTTTATGTAGTGTGCCGTCACCCTGCTATGCGATAGCTGAGCGCTTACTGGGAAATACTTCTCAACGAGTTGTTTGCTATATTCTGCATCATTATTTAGTGAAACAAAGTATGCAGGAGCAACTAGCGCTCGAAATGGATGAAAGATGCACGCCAACACCTTGGAAGAGAATTGGAATTTTTGCTAGTCGACATCCAACACAATAAGTACAGTACTCTTGGACTCGAATGCCAACAAAATTCGTCAAAAATGTTTTTTTGCAAATGTGTAGTGCAATCAATGTGCACAGCATAGAATTTGGAACTATGTGGACCAACGTATGACCTTTAATGCATTCGTTCACAGAACACTCAGCAGTCGACATTTATTGTCATGGAGCACAAAGAGGAGTAGATCAAGCTAATAAACGATGTTGAGACTCAAGAAAGATGTTTAGAAAATTAGTTAGCTTTCTGCTGTTGATGATTCTAATATGATAGCACTCTGCACACAACGTTTCATGTTAGCAGCCAATTTAGTCAGTAAACAGATAATATCCATAATTTTTTTCGGAAAATTGTCAATTTTGGACAACCATTTCACTTTATCTGTACGTTTGCTATTTACTACACACGTTTTTTAATGAAGCTTATGTTTCTTCTATTAACATTAAATTAATTAGCCCCGAACTTTTTTCTTGAAGACAATATCAAGCCATACCTGAGGACATGAGTACTCAACACATAACAGCGTCCTTTTTTTTGACGGCTGCAGTGCTGCCTCTTTTTTAGTGAATGTGAATACCCTCCACTCTTTCATTCACTGATTTTTATATAGATAAATATTCGAGAGCCGTTTTCACTGCTATCGATATTTTTTCGCATCACACGTTTCATAAACGGTCCAGGAAGTACTTTGTTTACGACTTACTGTCGTCTTTCTGTTACTCTCAAGTTTTTGTTCTCTATATTGCCAGTCAACGTTAATGCATTCTCTTTATGAAGTCACAGGACTATTGCGTTCAAACAAGGAATGGACTTGCCTTTTCCGTATTTTTGAATGTTTATCCATTAAAACAATGCGATGTACTTATCTCTCTGTGATATTCTACCGGGTTTATTTCATATTCAGTTTATAATTTATAATCGCTGCCAAACCTTCAATAATAACGTCAATTGCAATCTGGAAGTCTCATGCACTTCCGTAAAGTAAATTATTCTTGCTGACATGTAAGGTGTTATCCCCGACTTAGTAGCCATGATATATTCAGGTATTGCAGGCTCTCTTAGGATTGGCTGTACACGGCGTGGAGGATCAGCAGTCCAGATGAATCTCTTGCCCTAATGTTCCTCAGAGTACACTGACGACGTCATGTATATATATATATATATATATATATATATATATATATATATATATATATATATATATATATATATACATGAAATATATATACATAAAAACGTTATTGAAAATAGCAAAAATTAACAGGGTAATACTGAAAATAATGAAGAAATGCTCTAAAAATCAGTACAAGTTGTGAAGAAATCATATATTGATGGGGAAAATAAGGAGGTTAAACTGTGTTCAGAGTACATATTCATTTTTTATAATCCGCTTATGGAATTGGGATACTTCTCTGATACAAAATTCCTTCAACTGGAGGAATAATTGGCTCCTTCAGTAAAGCGTTTAATGCGGTATTAGAATAGGTTGCCTGCTTTACCTGGTGTGTGTCTGGTCCACCGGACGCGCGCATCACAAACGCTGGCTGTCCTTGTGAGCAATGGAAGACCGCAATGTTGACAGGGCTTGGCACTACTTAATAAGAGTAGATATAAGTTATCAAATGTACAACCATGCTATCCAATTAAGTATTTTTCTCAAAAATTGAAGGTGTTTCTTATGACATAGACATGGAATATTGAAGAGTGAAAGACGTCTTCAACGCCTTGAACTTATATCCCTAGAACAAAGAAGACTGCGAGGACAACTTATTGAGACCTTTAAGTATCTA
>VCRD01002444.1:0-11396 GCA_006783055.1 Trinorchestia longiramus | reverse complement strand
ACGGCATGGGACTTCGGTATTGAACCAAGAATGGGCCAAACGGCTCGTTCCTATTGCCTTATTCTATTCTATTCTATTCTAGCAGCATGGACGCTAGACTGACTGCGTGGTGTACAGTATTGCTGGTGCTGCAGCAGATCACATTCTTGACGAGTCCTCCCTGCTAGTCTAGTGTCTAGCAGCTCACGTAATGCTTCATCCTTAGTCTACAGCAAACCTTAGCTACTGAACGAATGCTGAACGTGCTGAATTCTTCCGATGTTACAAACTTTGTTTTCTTGAAATGGAACGTAGTACAACAAATCTCCAGTTCAAAATAATGTACTTAGGTAACCTTCACATTATTTCAGTTATGCATTAATACGGAAAAACTCTTATTGACTTTAGCGTCAAGATTCAAAAAGATGTGTCCTAAATGAAGCTTTCATAATTCTCATCTCGATAAGCTTCTGTCGCCAACCACACGTCATCCAATTAGACAACAGTATTTGCTACAGTTGTGCTCGCCCGAACCTCTGAACAGGGTTCGTTAGTTTTAAAAAGTAATCTTGCATCCGAACATCGCTCTGAGCACCGTATTTACGACTAATAATTTATTGGAGTGTAATCTGTTGCATCAAACAAAATGCTGATTAATTTTATTTTCGTCCATACTTGGAGCAGTGATGCTCAACAAGGTTATTAAGACTTAATCCTTTTTGAAAACTGACCTCTCATATCGCCTGTCAACAACGAGTTTCAACAAGCACTACATCGATCCGTATTTTTAGTGAGAGTATCTCCTATCAGTAAGACTCAGTGGCTTTATCATGCATGATTACTTTGTGTAAAGCAAAGAAGATTACACAAAACAGTAGCAGCGACCACTATTAAAGCCCTCCATGTACTTCGTGCGGTAAAGAAGGCTTTGATATAAAGCTTTGATAAAAATTCAGATGATTTGTTCAATAAAATTCCATCAATATTGGAGAAGAGAGGACGTCTGAGTTTCATTTTTTATGAAGTAACAGCAGACTCCTCACTGAGTTTGTATTGTAATAATCGAGTATCTGAGTATCTTGAAAGCAAGTTCCTTCCATAGTACAATTAACTCTCACTAATCTACTATTCACGGAGTACATTACATACGTACTAAAATCTCACGCTGGTTTAACATATGAAGTAAAATACACTCTTGCATTATTTACCAAAGTACAACAAGATAAGGATCCATCTCTATGTCACAGAGCACAAGGATCGGCGCCAAAGCGTCCTAACTTCTGCTGGTGTGACTAATTATTTTATCTGTAAAGTTGCACTGAGTTGCTTGAGTTCTATCGAGAGGAAATATTTTGGAATGAACACTTTTTTTGGTTTGTTGTTTCACTGTACGCTACTACATTCAATTTGTTTTAAAGCAAAATTCTAGGCATGCAGGTAGTCTAGCGACACGATCAAGCCTCACGACTGTGCTCGTTAGTTCCAGCACTTTTACTAACGATAGTTAACTCCATCCATAACATGAACGTTCGTAATTGTGTGTTTGTGTAGTCCAGAGATATAAAGAACAAGCACGAGCGTAAAAAGCATAATGAATAATTATTGTCTAATAACTTCATGTGTTATGATTTGATTCATCTTACAAATTTTATTAAGCACTCATTGATTGTACTTCACGTAATCGAGTCCAGCATAGTAAGAATTCTAGCAACTGCACCACATGAGCAGGAAAACTGATGAGCTATAATGAAACTGATTAGCAGACCTTGATTAGGCTTCAGACACGCACTGAACCTCAAACGCAAGCGAGGAATGCTCTTTAGTGACGCCTGTACAACCAACGTGACATGCTACAAGTGACTCGTAAATTAGGTTCTCTTTAATAGCAATGTCATACCATGTATTGCAGCATATATATATATATATATATATATATATATATATATATATATATATATATATATATATATATATTTACACATATATATATATGGTCATTTTTAGACGAAAACGCGTGCCGGCTGCTGTATGTTAGGGTGAACATTCAACGCTACGGAAGATTGTCGTATAGTCTCGTTGTACTGCATCTTTTTTAGCAACAGAGTTTCATGTAATTTCAACAAGCAAACAACCACCTGCGTCGTCAATCTTTTTACTTGAGCACTGCCAAGGGATGTGGGCTTCACATATTTTTTCTTTTGTGTGTTTGTTGGGGGGGAGAGGAATGGGATCTTTTTACACACCTAGCAATGAGCTTTCTTTATACTCATGCACGTCTTTCATCAGTACGTGCAGGTGCTTTAAATTTGACGCACATGCAATCTCCGTACGCAGTGCAGCTCCATACTGCCTGAGCACGCGTGAGCGAGACACATGTTGGCCAATGAGGTGGTCAGAGTGATGTAATTACTACACGTGTCACAACCCATCCCATGCACACGTCATTGTGTCATTGTTGTTTTGTGTTGTCTTCTTCTCTCCATTGTGATGGTGTGTTTAACGCTCTGTTCTCGCAGCCCAACGTTCCAGTCGCTAGCACGGATGTACCACAGTTCTGTTCTTCTAAATAGTCTCGTTGCTTCTGGTTCTCTCTTAGAAAAACCTGGTTAATGTCTTTGAAAACCAGTGCTAGTCAATTTTAGTTTCTGAGACATATTAAATTTGGCATAAAATAAAGATTCGTTCAATAACATCAAAAGTGGAGAATACCTGATCATTGTGTGTAACATCAATTGTTAATTTGAACGATTTTGTAACACAGTCGAGCTCAAGATTCCAGCATACATTAAGCAAATGTGAATGAATGAAAAACGTATCAGTGTATATGCTATGTTTAACTAAGAAAAATTAGAGTCTAATATTAGAGCATACACTGTATCAAAATTTACCGAGTATTTCTACTTTTAATGTCGGTTGTGCTTGGCTGTTTGGTATTGTGGGGTTTCGTAAGTTTTGATGATACTGGACGTGCGTAGTAGCAACCCTAGCTGATACTTGTACGTCGTCTCTGCTCATGAGGCTCTTTCGTTGCAGCAGCGAGCGCTCGGAGGATTGGGAAAGGATTTTCAATTGTGACCATTTGTGTTTCAGTGACAATCTAGAAATAATGCCCCGAGCTGATTAACACTGAAGTCACCGGAATCTGAAAAAATGTACTTGGAAACTTGAAAACGTCTTTCCTTGCTAAAGTTGGCCAGCAGAACCAGCAGAGATATGCATTGTTGGTCATTCTCTTCAACACTTATACTTTCTTCATTAATAATTGTAGCTGAATCAGCGAGCAATATTCTCATTTACGTCGATTAGGATATTTTTTACTTTTAGTAGCCATTAACAATGATTTTAATTTGGCTTCTACTGTAGTTCAACTTATTATTTCACATCTGCACTTGAGCATCATTTTATCTTTATGTTTAAGCGATAGTGAGTTAATTCGTGACAAAACTAGACTGGCACAATGACCTTGTAGTCCACGTATTAGCAGATTTTTGTTGAAAAATGTGATTCCAATTGATATATAAAATAAATTTTCTTGCAGTTATTATTCCGGAAACATCTAACAAATCCTCTTGCATACAAGCGCAACTCATCGAAAAAGCACGTTACATTGCGCTGACGTCCAGCACACGGTTGACGTCTGCACAGATGTGAACCAATCGGTCTCGAACTCGCTGACTACTGATCGTCGTTAGATTTTAGTTAATACCTCCAGAAATTATTACTGTCATTATAGACATATTCATAAGAGACTCGTTCTGCTGACAGTGTTTTGAGTAAAACATTGGCATTGATTTCATTTCAGAAAGTCAAGCAATTTCCTAAACTGGTTGCTTCAAGGAGGCAGTTGCAAATTAATCGAAGTGGCCTGCACGAACAGTATAATAGTTGTATATCATCAACAGTTCTTGCGTACGCGAGACGCGTTTTCGTTTTTCGTCACTTCGAATCAATTCAACAGCGTAATCCCACATCAGTTTATTGCTTCAGTACTGTTAAAAGGTCAAACTTTAGCTTTTTATTCATTATTGCAGTGCGTGCGTCGTTAAATGCTACGCAAAGCCCTTTCCTAGAGCTAGTACATGACGGAGTTGTGTTTCGAAACGATCGCTAAATTTACCGAAATCTGACGTAGCTTACGGTTTTCATCCGCTTCAAATAATGCCATATAAGTGGCTTAATTTTACAACGCATGACCTGATATCTCCGGGCTTATTGAGTGCAGTGCTCGTAATGAAATGCTTCCTCCTTTCAGTCGAATGCAATATATTGGATTCTGATGAACAGGTTTACTGGCTGGAAATTGCATGCTACAATTTTTTTCTTCTTCTGTGTTATTCGAATTGTATCTCGTATGGGTCCTCTGTCTTATTCTACTTAGAGGTCATAAGGGGAGAGAGATTTCTTGATGAAGTTTCTACTGCTGTATTTGTTGTTTTCTATTTGGTTTTCAAGGCGCAAGCTCCATCTTCGTCTAAAAATGTCTCCAAACTCTACAAAACCTATTTGTTTGGGTCTGATGTTTATGTTAGCGTATGAAGCTGGTAATCGATATGGACATTATTTTTTCTCTGTGCTCTTGTAAAGTAATGTATATTTCACACTTTATTTTTCATTACAAAGTTACATTTTCGATATTCTTTTGCGGCACAATGGCAAGCAAAAACAAAAATACCAGAGTTCATGATCTCAAACTAGACTAAATAATACAATTTTGTTTCATAGATAGCGATTATAAAGGTAGTGCACAAAAGTTCACTATTTGAGAGACCTTTTCAATGTTTAACGTGGTTTGTTTATCCCCCTTGTTGTTCGTAGAACTGAGTACAGAACTCACACCAGCAGCCACACTTGAGAACTTCTTGAAGAACATAGATCATGCACTTGCACTGCCAGTGAATAAGTTGACGCTCCCATTAAATGTTTTTTAATTTTTCTTTTTATTCCGTTTCATTGTTGATTCACGATGAAAAAATATTGTGTTCCTTGTTATAATTTTGCTGTCTGTAATACTTACCCATACAATGTCCACACTGATCCAAAATAATCAACGGTAAATATTTTCTTCCTGCCGAAAATGCTCAAAATTGACTTATGGCTGGTAAAGCGTGCACTGCACGGATTAACTGACACTGAAGGGCATGTAAACTAGAGACGGATGTCCTGCTCCAGCACGACGCACTGTGACATCTCTCATTGAGGTGTGAACGAGGTTCACTTCACGCTCACCACTCAATTCTCTGATCACAATCTTACGCTCACCACTCAATTCTCTGATCACAATCATCGACAGCAAGTGAAACAGACTGGCTCTGAAGCCTAGCCCTCCGTCGACAAGCACGGTCGATTCTTGAAGGGAATTCCCACCTTCACCTACTTCAAATTCAGCCTATAGCGTGTTATTCACTTCTTTAATTTCGGATGATTTCTATTTAAATTTTCTTTTGGGACTTGTATTCGATTTTTTGCTGGCAACCCAAAAGTTTCCTTTAATTTTTTTGGTGCTCAAAACATTGACAAATGGATATGAACCAACTTACTATAGTTATTCATGACTAATCGATCACGTCTTTGTTTCACAGAAATTTTTCAGACGAGGCACTGACATCAAGACACGACGTTCGAATTAATAGGCACCTCATTTACGAGGGCTGATGTGGCAGAAGCCAAACTGGGCAGGGATGATAAATTCGCAGGAACGTGATTCGCTTTGTTACTCCATGGCCTTGATCCTGGACCACAGACGTTAAGAACTTTAACAATTTTGTAAGATTTCAACCCGGTACTGCGGCCAGGGACATCCAGCTTGAAAAAACAATTTATATGCGTCAGTAATTCTAAAGTACAATTTATAAGTAGCAAGCGATTAGGTTTGGTTCATTCTGTACATAACACATAAGAGAAGTTGTTCATGTAAATTCTATTCATAAAAGAAAAATATTACAAATAATAATTAGAAAAATTATTATGTTAAAAACTGATTTTAATCAATAGTTAGTTTCATAATTAAGTAAGAATAAATCTCAAGAGAGTTAACGTAGTAAATATACTAGATCTGTAAAATTGTGTCATGAAAGTAATGATACATTCATAGGTTTGCATATTCCAGGCGATGTATAAGGTATATATATTAGGCATGTGTATCACACGAGGAACAAGGTATCAAGTGTGGATCGGCGATGGGACGCCGGCTCACAAAAATAAATAATCAACCGAGAAGACGAGCTCGCAGGCAGGGTGGAGAAAACATCAACAGTAGGGTTTGAGAAGTGTTGACGTATCTGGTTTCGTGGCTAAAAAATGTCAAAACACAAGCAAATTTATTGATAGAGACCTTGTGACTCTCAAGAATTACGTAGTCGTGTAACTCTCAAGTTGATTGAAGAGTGGGCAAGGTATATCACAGACGTTTAGAAACCTATTTCATACCATTGGACAAATAGGGAGATTGAAAAAGGGAAAAGATACGTGGGAGGAGCGATGTAGGCTATTGCAGCTAGAACGACATCTATAAGCCAGGTCATAGGCATAGATTTAGGGGTATGGATGGAGTAGGTGTAGAAGTGATTAAAGAGGAATTAAATGAATCATCACAGCGATGAATGACAATAGATTTTACACGTGCACTTACCCGTGCATAAGGGAAAGATTTAATTGTGAAACAGCAAGGAATGGAAGGGGAAAAATTTAGCATTATTGCTAAGGTGTTGTAATCGTGAGTGTTAAACATCATATCCATCATCAGTAACGAATTTCCAGTGTAAGGCAAGTTCTACTATTACTATTATTATTATTATTATTATATTACTATTATTATTATTGTCAGTGTGATCGAGGTTCGTGACAGGGTAGATTTCGTAATCTGTTGTGAACGCCCATTGATGTAACTAAATTGTTCCGTGTGCACACTTAACTATTCAGCTATCAAACATCTAATTGTTCTGTAATAGTGCACTGTTTAAGAGGACATCATGTGTGGTTCATGTGCCAAAATGTGGTAGATAAATCGCATTTCTCATCCCGTGATATTTAGAATAACATGTATTAAATTTTCTATGTGCATCATTATCCCCTCATTTTGCCATTGAAAAGAAATATCGGGAGCCTTTTTACTATGTCTTGTATTCAGAGGAATAGAGTCCCTGTAGTGTGATTACGTGTGTTTCTTGCATTTTATTAATTGTGTTATTTACAAGTAATTATTGATATATAAGGGAAGGACAGCATACAGAAAACCACGCATTCAAACCAAGATTACGTAAATTATTAGAGAGAAAAGAACTCATCGACAATCAATCATTGTGCAATTACAAGTAGGCAGAGAAGCTTTTTTCTCTTTATATTCATTAATTAGATCATTAATAACAAATAGACATTATAATAAACACGTATCGCCACATTGTTTATAAATTTTATTCCGCATTCAGTTTTAGTTTTTCTAGGGCATGAGCAAGTTTCGCTCAAACGATCTCTTGCAAAGCGTCTTGTGTGTTCCTGGTTTCTTATAAGGTTTTTCTTCCTCTGGATTTTCTTCCTTCGCTGCTTTTTGCTAATCCATGACACTTAAATATCTGACTTGACTTTGAGCTTTTTCGTGGCAGCAGCTGTCGGTTCAAGGCTATAATTGTGAGCATATTCTCTTTCCCGAATGCTTAATTATTCCTGTAGTTGACAATATTAACTGTGTGAATATAGGTTAGTGGCAATAAATTCTTCGCCAAAATATGCCATAGTTGTCTTTCAGTGCGACGATTGAAGTGTAATCTGTTTGGAAAAATATCCTCATTAATTCATCTTGAGTTGCAATGTCTCTTAATAAATTAATCCTTGCAAGTACTGATAAACATATTGACGCAGTTCTCTATCCCAGAATAAGGCCTCGGTTGTCTACTGCTTTGAATACAAATTATTTGCAACGTGTGGGTCACCTAAATAGTGCTGGTGCGTTTGATGCACTTCTCCACTAATGAAGCATGCACAGCGTGGCCGTGTCGGTATTCCCTTGCGCTTGTCCAAGTCGCTTCCAATGCTGGGTCGCTGGGTAACGTTGACCACGCATCCTCTGCGATGCCAGTCGCTCTCTTACCTCACCACCACTTCATTCTCTTCCTTGTTCGAAAATGCTGCTTATGGATTTTACTATTGCGCATGCCAAATAATAGAAAATGTAGATGTGTATGAGGTTTTTTGGTTACCTTTGCTATACTAAATTTATATACCTTTTCCTTTTTTTGTATAACTGCAGAATTACTTCTAAACTTCTCAGGAGGGAACTTTGAAAGTGATTGTTTTTCAGCAAATCATGGAGACTGCAGTCGTCAAAATTATCGCTAATTTTTAACTGCAGATTCAGCAACTGTTGTAGTTAATCATGCTTGTAGAACAGTTGTTAGACCATTATTAATTTTTTCTATTTTCCTTTTCTTTCTCTTGATGAAGGCTGGTATCATGCAACTAACCTTCTGTGCTATACATTGTTTTTATTCCATTTTTATATTTTGTTCCTATAAAATATTTCATGCATCTATCGAAATACGCTGAACAAGGGAATAATGAAGCAAAAAGTATTCTATCAATACTTAGGACACACTTTCATAGTCGTTCTCTTTTACGGCATGCAGTTATGTTTTCAGAGAATGCTCAGCGAATTTTTTTGCTCGTCACAATTTCCTTGCAGATCAGGAGGTTTCGTTAGCTAGTAGCCGTGTTCCAAAATTAACTCAACCTTGAATGACTGTTGATGCTTACCCAAACCTAACCGTTGTGAAATTTAGATTCTGATTGTAACAATCATTTATAAATACATTAAGCTGTGAACAATTTGATATTTTAAACGCAAATTTAATTCGAAACACGATCGAATAAGCACATCACAATTATGATGACACATGATTTTAGGGGACAATTATGATTCAATGCTTCAAGATGAGCGTTCTGGCACTTCTCAATAGTTTGGGGTATATGTAGTATCCACTCTACGCAAATCTCTTTTCTCAGCTTCATTTTTGATTCGTTCAAACCTCTCGTTTTAATGAATCGTAGTAGTAACTGAAAGCGACATCTGCTGTGCTCATTGATTTATGTTGTCTGAGAATCTTAACAACAGCTGCCCAAATAATTTCCTAAACATAGTTACCTAATCGTTAGCAAATACACATTTTATCTTACTTCATGTAGTCATTCTATATGCAGAGTAGAAGATATGGCTTGTTACCATAATTTACTTGAAGTAGGTAGACGAAATCAAAGTGCTAATAAAACCTGGCTAAGGAATTCAGACTCCAAAAATGTATCAACCATCTCGAGAAGCGATGAGTGTACGCGTAAAAAACGAGACACGTGCTTGAAATGAGGTATGAGGAATTTTCAAATAAGAAATTGTTCAAACAATGAGGATAATTCGTCAGACAGATACAGGAGCAATCAATTGTTATCAAGATGCTCAATAGAAGGCATACGCATAAAAATTGAATTTCCTCTCATAAAAAAGTAAGATCATCGAAATAGCCTATTAGAAACTCTCTCTACAAATTTATTTCTTAGAAAATGGTTTTCAGAGAAGATACTTGAAATTTGATGTTAAAGAAATAATACACAGGAATCTCAAAGTGCCGCTCAATTATTTTAATAATAGTTGTATTGTAAGCAGTGTTTTGAAAACGAGCGGCTTGATTTAAGTTGGAGACTCAGGATAATCATGTGACAACTTTCAGTTCGGTGAAATTACATTTTTAAAAGAAAGTCTGACTATACCTAACTCTTGAAAAATGATATAATACTTGGAACGTGATACAGTTTGTGTGAAAATATTTTGTTTTAAAGAAGTATCTCAATTGGACAAAATACATTTATGTTTTTTTTCTGTAGGTGCTTAAAATCTGAACAATAATGCACGACGAGGAATTTCTAGTCTAACGTTTGACGACGTGTTTGGCAGTGGTGCACAAATGTAACCCAGATCCAAATTTTGACTAATGCTGGTATTCACTACAGATATTTTGCTGAGCATCATTTATCCGTGGAAATCGTTCGACAAATTTAATTATCATTGAATAAAATATTGCACACATACGGCTCTTTAGATTATTGCTGAAGTTTAAATAGTCAAGAAGTTGTATTTTTAATTAAATTCGCTAAGTTTCTCTTTTTACTCATTACTTAGATTTCATTTTAACGTAGAAAGCTATTCATATGCAAATATTGTAATTTCTAATATGCATGCAAACTGCTT
This sequence comes from Trinorchestia longiramus, assembly GCA_006783055.1. Classification (NCBI taxonomy): domain Eukaryota; kingdom Metazoa; phylum Arthropoda; class Malacostraca; order Amphipoda; family Talitridae; genus Trinorchestia; species Trinorchestia longiramus. The sequence continues at coordinate 1,189 of VCRD01002444.1, read as the reverse complement.
GTGACCATGCTTGTACAGTCGAACACTTAGCAGAATAAGCTGTGTACACTTTAGCTAGTTGGTTGAGGTCTCAACAGATGCGTGGGTTTGTACTTAGAACCTGGACTCATTCAGACTTTATAAAAAGCTTGCGCAAGTGTTACAACACACGACCATGAATTAACATCTGTTGCTTCTGTACAGTTGTCGGAAGTCTAAATATAACACCAGTTACTCGTGATCACTCATGCTGTAGTGGTGTGGTATCTGCCTACAACTTACTGAACATAAAAAAAAATCAAAAAAACTTCATTTCGGTGCCCGCAGTTGATATTACACCATGGTACAAGCCTTGTTTCGGTCTGACCCCAAAAATATCAGGTGAGATTAACTAACAGGAGTGTTTTAAACAGTAGCTATAACACTTTAGTGTTTGATGTCTTTGTCCTCCATACCAACGCTTATTTGGTTTCATTCTCAGGGATGAGCTCTCATTATCGTAAGCCTCTTAATTATATGAGATGTATTCTAACATTTTTACTGTACGGCAGAAGTGTAGCAGTTGTGTGCAAATATATTGCTGAGTAAAGAACCTTTCCAGATTTCTTATATCCCGTGGTCTAGCAGTCTGTCTCTCAGGTAAACAATGAAAGCCTCATCGCTTCGAATGTCTTCGTCATTTTTAACAAGCTTCAGTTTACCTGAGCTCAGTTGAACTCCATGACACTTTCATCTCTGAACACTCTTCTGCCCTTCTCAGATGTATGTACTTGAGAAAAGTTAATAAAACTGCATCGACTCGAGACGAGAGTATGTGCTCCAGTACAGCGAATGTCTCATTGTTTTAGAGGCATCTTATTTTCAAAAACATTGCAGTACTGAGAGAAATTCAAAAATATTTGTGATAATTGTGATGTATAGATGACATAGTATTGGTTATTGCTTATAAATTTCTTGATCCTGGCATCTAAATTTTTAATCCCTATGTCAAAAATGGATTTTTTTGCTCCAGATGAGCTGTAGTGAAAACAGGTGCCTGAACTGCCACCAGTCTAGGCTCTCTAAAGCCAACTGAGCTCTCCTGTATGCACGACGGTACAAGAATAGAATGAGGCTATAGGAACAAACCTTCTGGCCCATTCTTGGGGCGGATAATTACTTCGATAATTATTCGGTTGTTTACCCAAGTCCCATGCCGTATTTCTAGCCG
>VCRD01002443.1:58959-74250 GCA_006783055.1 Trinorchestia longiramus | reverse complement strand
CAGACTGCGATTTAAAGTCTTGACATATGTCATATGCTTAAAGGTTTCGTGTGGCGGAATATACGGTCCGAAGAGTCTTCCTGTAGACGGGGCTCTGGTTTTTCCAGATACAGGCTTGCAAGACTAGACAACTAAAACCCGCAATAAATTTGTCAAGATTTATCATGAAGCCTGTGGGATGAAGCTTGATAATATTTAAATTACGACCCAGCAAGCTAACCCCAGAGCTTGAGACCCTACGTTGGTGTTGTGCGTTACTTCCTGTATGTATCTGCTCTTTTTATTTACTAGAGGAAATTTTTCAAGTCGCTCTCGAAGCAGCAGTTACAATATGAAAAGCTTTTGAGATTGAGTCGCTGTCCAAATTCTGCAACAGTAAAGAAAGCTAGGCAGCTATTTGTATTTAATATACCACGATTCAACGTTACTTTCTGCTTTACCAATAGGTCTCGTTGTAGGACTCTTCATTCGTGCTGAAATTTTAAGTGAACGTTTTTTCTTTTTCTTCTATGAACATTTTTCAATTCTTGTACTGTACTGACATTTGTTTCGGGATGCACTGAAAAGGAGTGCCATTTTAGTCATTTTTGAGGACCTTACGCTCCTTAAATTAGGATCCTTAAATTCTCATGGTAATGGTGCCAAATAGCGGCTTTTTTGGACATGACAGTCTTCAAAGACACCCTAAATTCCTGCTGTAGGGTTAATAACACAGGTCATGACAAATCAATAATGGGTTTCAGTTTCTAGTCTTATAAGCATTATTTTTATCTCCTTTTTCTTGTCCCCGTGAAGGCGACACGCGTCATTTTGGTGAATTCGTACTGTTCCCATGCTCTTCTTTCCTGAGCGATAATTCAAAGCGCTGCTCCATTCTTGGGTCATCATCGCTTCTCAGCATAATATTATTGATAATATTTATACGAATAATAATTGCTTAGTTGTAAATCTTTACCTCGCAATCGGTAAATAGCGATTTGTTGGATTGCTATTTTGCTACGTGTGGAAAACAGTCTTTTAACCTCCTTTTGTCTACCGACGTCACGACAGATACTGCTACTGTATATAAAGTCAAGATGACTTTATAGTTGTGAACACGATAACTAAAGTTGCCTCGGTAGTCAAAAAGTTGAAGTCCCTCACTCCTTAGTGATGACTTGCTAGCGAACAAGGCGACAAGTTCTAACTTGGAACTTGGACCGTTTCCTGTGCTCTTTAGCTTCTACTCTCGTGGTTTTCATCACATTTCGCTGTTCGAAATCGAGCACTGATTTCTCATGAAAGAATTTCAAAACGGAAGGTGAGTGTGACTGTGTTCAATAAATGTTTAACTGTGTGTGTGTGTGTGTATATGCATGTGTCTTGAAACCATTTCCACAGAATTAACGATGTATTATGGTAAATATGTGAATCTATTTTAAGTTTATAGTGAAACGTATAGAATTTACTCTGGTGACTATTTTCTGAACTCCAGAAATATTAAACGAAATATCATGAGGCTCCGAATTCAGTAGTAATAAAAATTGTATATGAAAAAATCAGGGGTAATTAAAGCAAATATGTTGGGCTGTCGATTGTGTTCAATCCTGTTTGGTGTTCTTTTTTTTCTTGCTGCGGTTGTGTGGTTCTCGCACTTACTCTGAGTTGTCGGATCAAACAAAAGTTGGACTGTTGTGCTATTGGCTTTATTAGTGTCTGTATGATGTAGTTCCTTCGGTCTTGCTATGCCTTGAAGGCTGCACTGCGCGAAAAAACGGACAATCGTTGTAGAGAAGAACAAAGCGACTGTACAGTGCTCATGTTGTGATGCTGTTTGTAAACCTCTTGGTTGTAGTTCGTGGCAGTTTCTTTCTAGTTTAAAACGTACCTTATTTGTTGAACAATATTCATTAACAGCCTTTGCAGTCGAAAAAAGATTACGGCATCGAAATGGTACAAACGGGTTTGTAAACTGATGGCAGGTTTTTCGTGTTAAGGAAAAATATCTCGTGTTCGAAAAGCGTAAGCCGATTTTCTTGCAGATATTAATGCTTGTCTATAATATCATTTCTATCAAAACTGTTACACGAGCGGAAAAATGTGCTGCTCTGCTACAGAAACCAACACAATTATTCCGTCGCTTCATATTGGGAGACTTGAGATCGTAACATTGATGTCGATTTCTAGGATTTACATCGCTGTTTGGTGAATTAAATATGACTAAAAGCTAAGTTATTTATTGAACGACTCGAGTTACACCACCGCGAGGGGTTAAACAGTGAATCATTCGAGTGTTTTATTGTACATCTCTTACGCAGCACATCGTTGCAATGATGAGTGACTTCGATTTGAGTAGAGACTGAATTGTCTGACCTTGTCAGCGTACATTCGAGGTTATTGCCCCATATAGTATCTTTTATCTGACTTTTGGCTAAGATCTGTGTAGTGTTGGTTTTTAAGGAGGTCGGAAATGGCGTGGTCAGAAATACTCGTTCATTCAATTTGCTGGTTTTGGATGGTCTTTTTTCGTATTAAGTGAAAAATATTCGATGTATCTTGTGATGACCGCCCACTCTCGTGTCATAGTTTTTGTCCTTTTTACCTTCTCTGTTTATTTATTTTGGTAGAGAATGACATTCTGAGTCTAGATCGCCGTTCTCCAGCAGGCATGTCTCCGTCAATGAAATCAAAGTGGTGAGTATAGTCCAGTTTGCATGGTCTGGGTTCTCATAATTGCCACGAGGCATTGGGTCTGAACGCTAAGTACCCTGACGCACTTGTGCGCAGTTCGAAAGTGTGCAAGGTACTGGAGTCAGAATCTAAAGTTCGAGAATATCGAACGAATTTTTTCTCGCTTTATATATGTATGTATATAAAAATTCGTATGGATACCTTCTTTAGTTGACAATTTTTAGCTTTATTTAGATAAGTTCGTTTTCACCTTTGTAGATAATATCGATGAGCCGCTACAATGATTCTTTATTTGTGTTTGGCGACCTTCTCGCTGCAAGCATTGGCGGTAGCGTACAAATTATTTTCAAAATGTTCAAGATGTATTCAGAGACCTGAGCTCTTGTTTTTAAAATGAGACCCATTTTCTTATAAGTACAACAATTTGCTCTTCAATCATCATTTTATAATCGAGAGTAATACCTGTTTACGCTATCCGTCCTTCATAATATTGACGAGTGTAATATTTTTTTTGTGCATGGATGTTTCTTTTCTGATCATCGAACGTTCCGTGCGAATTAAGAGGTCGTGGCTGCGAGTATTTGACAATTGCTCTGTAAATTATTAGTAGTTGGCAAGGTACGTAGTGTTGAAGCTTTGTGAACTTTTAAAACGTTTGTGACAGTAATGTGTCATGAACTTTACTGCCGCGATAGGTAAATTAAAGTATGTAAAGTACTATGCCTTAATGTTCTACGTTAATGACTTTAATCTTACGGACATTAAACTATATTTCAGGTGGAGTGAGGTGAATGGACATGAACCAATCTGTTTGTGTGGGCCAAAGTGTCGACTCATGCAAGGGAACGAAAAGGTACAGATCCGTTTTTTGTTTTTACCATATTTTCTTATGTGTACATTATTAGTGATACTCGATTTATTGCACACGCAGCTTATTTTCAGACGCGTACTCTCTCCTGAATGTAGTTTACCTGCTGTTGAACTTCTCAGCAGCAGCCCGTGTGTCGTGGCTTAAGACATAAGACTTAAGTCTAACTTTGAAGTCTGTGTTGAAAAATTCATCTTTCGAGATTTACTAGATTCGTGGAACTTTCTTCTCGGTCTGTAATTCTAGCCGTTACATTTTGGCAATCGTGAACAAATTTTGCAGGCCTTCTTTATATAAGTTTTTGTTGAACTAGGTACGGTCATCTCTCTGTACCTTTTTCCATACTGGGACTGCAGTCGATGTGTCGTGAAGTTACAATTCTCAAATTTTTGAGTTGAACCTGTCTTCTCCGTGCTTCCATTGTTCGCCTCGTGGAGCAATGTCGAGTGGAAAATCAATGCACAGAATGAAATTGCATTATAACCTTTTAGAAAGTTTCGAATCTCTTTTCTCTACGCAATGGACGCAGCGGCTGTCATATTGTCTTCATCTCGTTCTTTGAGTTCATCCTCACGACTCGCTTATTATGTGTTAGTTACTACCTGTGACTCATTTTTATCCATTCTTTTACTTTGCTGCATAGTAGTGATCGTGTTCAAGTGAAAGAACTGAAAAGCCCTCGCACTCCGCGGTTGCTCGCTAAATTGTCGAAGTTACTTGCTTACTGGTTACGCTTCCGAAGTAAAGGCAGAATGACTTGCTATGATAATTATCAGCTGTTGCATGACGATTGAGGTACAACGTCAAATCATAAATTCTGTGTAAAGGGCTGCCGAGGTCTGGTTCATGTCATACAGATATCAGGATTTTTTTAAACAAAATAGTGATGTTTGAGTGATGACCCGATAAAAAGAAATGTAAACCCATTTGTACATTAGATCTGAAAGCACGGAGTATTAGAATAAATAAATATTTCGTTATTGAATGCGATGACCTTAGTGAGTAAGAGTAGGTGAAAGTAGTGCTGGGTCTCTAATGGTGGTGGTTACTTTTCACGTCTGACAACCTGCGAGTGGTGGTCAGTTTGCTCAATAGCGCTCCTTGTGATCAACGTTAGCTCACAATTAATTTCCTTATCTAAGTTCGCATGTTGCTCATGTCATGACCCAAGTTTTCTCCATGGCGAAGGCCTTATAAGTCACTTTCACCCACCTTGGCTTCGTCATCAGAAATTATTCCTCTTATCCTTCTTTGTGAAGTTTCCCCGAGTGTGTCATCCGATGCAATAGCGGAGCAAATCTGTAAATAATCGCTACCTATGTACATAGTCCTACTTCATCGTGAAAATGTTCCACACAGTGTTTTGTGTCCACCATAGGCTGTTCGACGTTTCGGTGAGTGTATTTTGTTGAGCAGCGATAAAGTTTCCTTACACAGGAAAGTTAAAATCTTTTTCATACAACAGAGCATTTCTTTATCATTCTGTTCGTTTTACAGAAATATAAGTATTGTCCTGCCTGAACCGTAGTCTTCACTAACAGGCAGGCAATTGTTTGCTCCCTGGGACCTAAATTTAGAATATATTCCGTAAACCGAACTGTGCAATTTGTACTTTATACAAAGAACATTATTATACATGAAGTTTATGGAGCACACGCAGTTATATAGGTGGCGAAATAAAGATATAAATTATCAGGTACAGTCAGCCTTAAATCAATTTGTCTTGCACAGAGAACGTCTACCGATGTTCATGATTGCAGAAAATCCCCATTCGTTCCTAACTCGAGTCCTGAAGTTACGTTAAACATAAAAATAATTTTCTTACAGTACAAATAAATAAAAGTTACTTAGCTTTCAGAACTCCGCTCACATAATGCCTATCTCAGATCTGTAATCATAGTTTGACTGCCGTGGACGTACAATTAACTTACGTTCGGTCTAATAAAAAAGGAAAATCCACTTATGCCATCATCAAAGGTAAATTTTCACCTACTGATTTAAACAAAGTCTCAAACCTTCTCAGTTGAGCTGGACACGTAGAAAGACTCCGAGAAGAACTCTTGACTGTGCACCTCCAGGTATCTGCAACATACATGGATGTGAAATTTGTATGCAAAATGCATAGATTTGTAAAATCAACAAACAGCTGATTTAAATTTGTATGTTCAAATCCCATCGAGCATAAAGGCAACAAAAATGAATTACGATATTTTTCATACAGGAAAATATGTGGGATTTCTAACTTGATCGATTAGAAAAATCGTACAATAACTTCTGACTAGTAATAGGATACATGTCACTAGACACTCGTTGATCCCCGTCAATTGGGGAAGGCCTTCACGCATGTGCCGCCTTTCATACACAAGCAATGCACTTCACAACTTGCATACAATAAGTTTAACTTTTTGAATGCGAACGACACCCACGTCTCGGTACCATCGAGTTCACATCAAGCAAATTTGAGACTACTGTCCTTTGTGAAATACACAAGAAATAATTGCCTTAATTCCTATTTCCTAAATGTCTCGTTCTAGATTGAGGTGAAATTACATAACAAATCAGTAGACGCGAATGATAATTTAAGCAATGTTTTGTCAGAAAATAATTTGGGCGTCTAAACCCTTTCAGTACCAGCGGATCACCAAAAATTTTTTGATAACTTATGTGAACCCTTAGACCAAGAATACATGCGTGGCAGTTCTGTAAATCTTCCCAATTAATTTGGTACTGAAAGGGTTAAGGTTGACTTCACTGGAAATAAACACGTCAGTTGATAGGGCTACTGAGAAGTACTGCTAGTATGCAACGAGTTAACCTAAAGATGTCCACGTCATCATTCATTCAACTGTTTCCCTACAGTGACGGAAAGTAAATTTAAAAAAATATGATCAGGATATTAGCTCGCCAACAGTCTCTTTAGAGTCATGAAGAAATTGCGAAAAGCGTATTTGAAAAATTATGAGATTTCCAAGCGTTAACATCCCAACAATTTTGCAAACTTCCCTTAGAACTTGAAGATGAAGCTGCCGCAGATGCTACTTTGGTAGTCAAAAAGTACGACCCTCATCACTTTCATAATCTTTAGTCTTTGAGTACACGAGGCTACTCACAATCTTTAGTCTTTGAGTACACGAGACTACTAACAATCTTTAGCCTTGGACTACACGAGGCTACTCACAATCTTTAGTCTTTGAGTACACGAGACTACTAACAATCTTTAGCCTTGGACTACACGAGGCTACTAACAATCTTGTCTTGGACTACACGAGGCTACTAACAATCTTGTCTTGGACTACACGAGGCTACTAAATCTTCAGCTATGACCCACAAAGAAATACTCACTCCAGGAAGAGCTGGAGGTGTTTCAGGACGATCTTCCGTTTCTCCAGAGGTAAGTTCATCCGGTACAGGATTTCCGGTAACTTCACTGCAAAGAAATGCAGAGAAAAATTAGTCAAAATACATAGGTGTATCCTCAATTACACTTTATCTGACAGCAATACGAAAAGTCCAGTTTATCAAAAAAAATTTGCCATAAAAGTTATTAATGGAAAAAAAGTAAAGATAATAAAAGTAATAATTCAGGAGCAAAATATGTCCTTGGAGATGGACACATGTCTGATTTTAATGCTTTAAACTCTCAAACGTATCAGCACCTCTTTAACACGTTGACTCCGAAGTGGTACGTATGTGTACCACTGAGGTTAGGTTCTGTAATTTTTTCAGATACTTCTAGTGACTATGCGTACAAAGTGAAGTTTTATACCAATCAGGCAATCGGAGGCAACGTGTTAAATGACGGGCAAGTCTTTGAGCTCAAAATGGCTCGAAAGGTCGAGGAACTCTAACAAAAACCATAAAAAAAATAAACTATTCCTGTATCTCAAACAGCACACTACCACAAAGCATGATATAAATCCACAGTATATATGTAGAATTGGGTTTTCAATTGTTAACACTAACATCTTAACCCTGTCGCTGCGGGGCTCTGTGAGAGCCTGTAACTCTGTTTTCATGAACGAGGACTTCATTCCTGCCCAACGAAAGGGTTAAGACTAGTGATGCTGCTAGTAACTCCCGTCGTAACAACAACCAAAACGACTAACTTTCAGATTAAAAGCACAATTCGAAAAGGTAATTTACCCTTTCAAGTCAGCTGGTACACATTTCATACCTTCGAAACGGTTATGTTTAATGCTTGATGGTACAGAAAGCATACTACTTTTTAAAATTGAGTTCGTACGCTGCTCAGAAGCTCAAAATTTGCACCACCATCATAAATGTAAGGGAATATCCCTAAAAATCTATAAATTTGAGCATATTACACATTTCATTCAATCAAAAGCATGAGCGTGCAAGGGATAACCCTTTAGGGCAGGGTGGGACACTAAGTAACCCACCAATTTAGATACATTTGTTGCATGGTGGGCCTCAAATTTTGTGCCTCAAAGAGTTAAACAATCCAAGGATGACGCACCGAAGAGTCTAAGGAGATGCAGCGGACCATAGAGGAGGGCGGGGATGCCGGGGCGTCTGTGGGAAGCAGGCAACAGCGTCCACTGCACAAGCTCCTGTGACAACGGCCCTAGTGATGACAGCAAGGGCCCTGTGTTGACTCCTCCGTCAGCAGCGCCACCATCACCGCCTCCTGCGTATAGTTATTAATAGTCATTGGCTACATTTGTTAACCAATGGATGTGCATATCTAACACATACCGTCTTACAGAGTTAATATATATATACATAAATATTTCACTGTATATGGTCATAAGTGCATGTGTTAAATAGCAATATATAAACACGTTTCCCTAGAAATAAAAGGGTCATCATACAGGAAATGCGGTAATGTCTTCAAAGCTCAGGCTCTCACACTCATAACTACCTAATCAATATTACAAATAAGTAATTAAAGATTACTTATGGTTATAGTCTACGTTATACTATTATGGTCATAGTCCACATTACAAGACTATGGGTACAGCCCCGACTCCTAAGTCACAGCAGTAAAATGATCACAAACTTGACCCTGTAACGACCACATTTTCACCTGAAGACCAAAATGTAACACAAGCACACGCTGATCATAAATTGATCGTACTGCATGTAGCTTCTGAACAAGCAGAACCGTAACATGTTCTCAGAGTTCTATAAAGGTTGAGTACAGGGCTGGTCATAAACACCTAAGATTTTGTTTTATCCCTTTTTTTCAAAGAAGACTTCTGGGTTCATTTGGATGATGAAGTGTTTAACCCTTTCACGACCAAATTATTTTCATACTGATCAAAATATTGCGGAAATTACCACTTATCTTTACTAATCTCTATGTAATTTTGCCGTAATTTTGAACGAAACATTTAAAATATGGGACTAACGGAAGTGATTCTTAAAGTTTGTTTGAGACATATTAACCCAACGGTAGCAAAAGGGTTAACCCTTTAGCGACCAATTTGTTTTTCTAGTTTCTACGTTTAAGCTCACAAAGACCGTCTGTACACTGATGCAATGAAGCACGCTGAGAGCCAAGCAGCCAAAAGAACGACGCTGTAACATGCCGCCGCGTTCAAAGCTAGTAGCAACTTCATATTGCTCACTGTTTAATTATTAGAACAATTCTCCCAAAGACCGTGAAAGACAACCGAATTGTCCTTTTAGTCGCTAAAGGGTTAAACCTGGTACCTACCAACGGTGGTTTGATGCTGCAGTGGTCCATCGCTGCTACTCGTTGTCACCGGCGTGCTGCGCCCAGACTCACTGCACAAACACAAACAATGAGGACATTGTACATCAACATATAAAACTGGTCGAGTTATACAGTCAGAGGTTTACTGTAAGTGAGGGTACTGCAGACTTTAACGCAGGCTTAGTCAGTCGGGTGTTACGAAAAACAAAGCTACAGATTAATTTTTTATGAAGCTACAGATTAGCTTCACCGTGAGTTTGTGAATGGGATGCCGTCATAGTAGTCACCGGTCTACTAGTTAAACTACGTCAGGTTGTCAAGCTTCCCGGCCAGTAGCAACAGCAACAACCGTTAAATTTTCACGCCCTTTTTATCTTAGATAGTTTTAATAAATAGCAGCTTATCTTATTAAGATTTGTCATACGTATTGCACAATTGTTACGTAAAAATGTTACAACGAATACAGAATACTTTCAGAACTTATGCTGCCGTCGGGCGCAACTGATCTAACAGGCAGTTACTTTAATTTTGCAACTTTATATTTTTACGAAGAAACACACCAACACAAATTAGCAGGAAACTTTTGCATGGTTAAACAGAGGTGCTACATAACAGCTGGAGAGCACAGCTGCTAACACTGACTGCTTAAACTCCCTTGCTGCTTGTCCCTCAACTCACAGGGAGCCGCACAGACTCTAGAATAAATTTCAGTGGTGCATAAATAGACTCTAGAATAATTTTCAGTGGTGCAATAAATTTCAGTGGTACGCATGTGGTGCATTGAACGATTAATGACGGAACATTGCCTCTGTGCTGGAAGGGATAAATTAATGTATTTTAATATGTTTAATACTCTCATGTACTCTCATGATTTTGTGTAAATTTGGCGCATCTGATCTTATATTATAGGACAAGTGGCGCAGGACAAGCAAAAGGATGGCCACCTCAGAATTAAGTAATTTAATACATTTGAGGAATTAGTTAAATTTTCCTGAACAATGAAACAACAAGCAAGTCGCGTTGTGGTTGTTTGATGTTAAAAAAATTAATAATGCAACACAGTTTAAAGTCTAGATCTTAGTACGCACATCCATGCTACTGCCAGCAGCACCTCTGAAGCACACGTTCTGCCAGCTATATAGATCTTTTCTAGTAAATAGCCTCAACGTTTACATTCAGTGTGTGTGTGAAATAACGCAACATTCTCGTGTCAGGTAAGATCGCTTACACTCAAACCTCATTTATACCATTATTTGCATTATTCACTACTTGCAGTACTTTTTCCAGCATTGCTAGGTTATTTTCGTGAATTTCATTAACGTTTTCTTGCATATATAAACTTGTGAAATCTTAAATTACGTCTTTATCAGAACAAACAATGAGGCTTGAGCGTATTTTGGTACAACTCAGTAAGTAAATTGTAAAAATAGCGCTACACACCATGCGTAGGATGAAGGTGCGCTTGCTTCTACTGCCATCCGACCACCGCTAGAACGAGTCATGCGTCTTCCTCCACCGCCCCCTTCTTCTGTCAATATAGAATAGAATAAGGCAATAGAAACGAGCCGTTTGGACCATTCTTGGGTTGCTACCCAAGACCCGTGCATTAATATCTTCCTATGCCGGGAATAGAACCCGGGTTTCCTTTGTGAGAGCCAGGTATCCTAGCTACTACACCACATGGGAGTGGTCTAGTCTAGCAATATAAAACTTGCGTTGTTGTAGTTAATTTCTGGGCGCAACTTACCTGTATACCATGCTAATATTTGAGTAGATCAACTTTCTAGCTTGGAATGCTAAAACTATTGTATTATAGGTTAATCACGTTGCTATGCTTATACTATTATAGGTTCATTACCTCGCTGTACTGGTAATATTGTAGTTTAATTACCTCACTTTACTGATAATATTATAGGTTTTCATTACCTCGCTGTACTGGTAATATTGTAGTTTAATTACCTCACTTTACTGATAATATTATAGGTTCTCATTACCTCGCTGTACTGGTAATATTGTAGTTTAATTACCTCACTTTACTGATAATATTATAGGTTCTCATTACCCGGCAATACTAATAATATCATAGGTTTATTAGCTCGTTAACAGTCGCAGTAAGTAATCTTGGAGCAAGTTTAAATATTTAAAAATCAGAATCAAACAACGACGTTCATTCATAACTTACAGTACTAATATTGCAGACTTATTGTTGCGTATGGGATCACAACTAAATCGTAACATTAAGATTCAGATAACGATTCTAGAAAATAGCAAAGCAATATGCAAAATATCCTCAACCTGTTGTACATTTATTGAGAAGGCATATATAACGTTTTGATGATTAAATTCATTTATGACCTAATTTATTAACTTCATTCCTGTATCATTTGTATTTGAAAGAGTGGTGCAGCGAGTATGTATGCTGATTTGACGTGACTTGTTCAAGGGTTCGAAGCTGTCGTGAGGTTACTCGCTAACATGTCAAGGTCATCAAACTATTATTCTTGTACTAGCTAATATTCTGCCTAATATTCTTGTACTTGCTCTATTTCTTTCACAAGGTATAACTCACAATCGATATAACTGACTAACCTCATTTTCCGTAAGTATGTAATATACTCGTGACCTTCAACAGTTAGTATACTGATAATACGTGAATAAATACTACGGTAAATTACGTTGCACTGCAATTCATTACAACCAGCGATCTATTAAGACTTGAAATAACTATGAATTACTAGGTAAGCGATTTATTTTAGAGCATTAACATAAAAGTTTGACACGAAGCTCCTGCTTTTGAAATTTCCTACGTCCGGCATTGAAGCAGCATCTTCAGTAAATCTTACCCCTCGTTTTGTCTTCTGTGGTCTTTATTTTGTGGTCATCCTGGTCAGAGCTGTCATCACCCATGCTGTAAACAACAAAAATTAAGCTTCAACTCTTGTCATATGATACTGTTAACCCTTTCGCTACCTTTGGGTTAATATTACGTTGTTACAAAAATAATGGCCGCTCGAAGTTCTGGAAGGCTTCTGAAATCGGCCATTATTATTGTAACAACCTAATATGTCCCAAACAAGCTTTAAAAATTATTCTCTTTAGTCCCATATTCTAAATGTTTCGTTTAAAATTACATAGAGATTAGTAAAGATAAGTGGTAATTTACGTAATATTTTGATCAGTATGAAAATAAATCGGTCGTGAAAGGGTTAAATCCTATACTTAACAACTTTTTTCGCAAATAGGGTATATAATCCCCATATTATAAAAACAATTACTCTTTGTAAAAAATAGGAATTTGCATACGTAATACTGTTATAGGAGAATTTGCAACATTAGATTGGGGCATCAGCCAGGGCCAAAAGTTCACTCGTGAACAGTGTGAAGGTAGTATCGGTTTACTTGTATAATCACCTTCACATCGAACAAGTAACCTTATGGATCACCTGACGCCTCTGAGAGGGACACCAAATGTATAGAAGCGTCGCAGAGGAAGCAAGCTTTGTTATCAAACCATAGACGTAGGCCATTAACCCTAGAACGCAAAGATGGGGTGATTTTTTTCCCCAGTTACCACACTTTCCACGCTGTTGAAATAAAGGGTTACCATTTCAGGGTTGAAGCGCATGCGAAAAATAGTTCGTCGATTGAAAAAAAGTTTGAGAATACTAGTCTCATTTCAACCCACACGAATAAAGTGCAGATGTGGGTGGAGTCTCGAACAAGGAGGCAGCCTCGTAGACAGAATTCTTCATCACGATTGGCTAAAATAAGAAAAAGGAACGAAGGAAGAAAAAAGGATTTAAAGCCATTACGAAAAGAAAAACGTCAGGTCAGTTTTATGGTAACACCACAAACTGTGTTGCGTAAAACATCAAGTTTATAAAGTAATACAGTAACGAGAAACATCTCACAACCTCCTAAGGATATTCTCACCCACCTATAGTTTCATGCACACCAGTTTGAAAAACCCTTCAGTTTAGGCTGAAGTAGAGAAATTATTTTAACAGACCACAAGCAAGCGATTTGGGCTCTACTGACGGTGCAGAGGAAGCATTCAGGAGGTAGTAGGGAGGTGATGAGGTAGCCAGGGCGTCGGCCTGGACGGCTTCTTCCCCGTAGAGGAGGTGGGTTCTTAGGTGGAAATCAAAGAGCACTCGCAGACCGTCCATCACTTCCTTGCAGAGAGTGAGACTGCACAGCATAAGTTCACAGTTACAAATTAAGTGGCAGCTATTACAAGTTACGTCCCACTTTCTGTACGTGGGATAATCAAGAAATGTAAGATCTTTATGATGCACTAGTGTACCCAGCCGTCAAAAATGACGGCAGAGATTTTGTGATAATACCCGTGCCATCAAAAATGATGGCAAATACCGTTGGAAAGGTATTAAATAAAACTAGCAGAAACCCGTGTAGATTACACGATTTCAATAGTTAACTCACTTCCAAGCATATAAGGTAAAGTATGAAGGAAATGTTTCATGAGACCTATATTAAATTGTTAGTTATTTATTTGAATTGTGTTCAGCCTTCGTTCTTGGTTTCGTGCTCTTATATTTGAATTATGCTCAATTATCTCTTCTTGGCTCATATTCGCTCTTCTTTCTTGGTAACGATTTCTTAAATCGTTCAAGTAACCTTCTCTTTCCTCTTGAGTCATGCGAGCTCTTTCAGCTGCTCTATTCCTAGCTTCCACCAATTCATGCTCTCTATCCGTGGCATTCATATTTTGTCTTCTTTGTACCATAAAGTTCCTGTTCATATCTCTAATAGATTGCCTTTCTTCCGTTTTTAGTCTATCTCGAAATCTTCTTTGTCTCTCTCTCTAGCTAATTCTCTTTTCCGCTCTATTGTGAAGGGCGAACGCAGTGTAAGTAGCTTAATAAATAATGGGATGATAATATTTATTGGTACTTTTCACAATCTCGTTTACTGATTAGTTACCAACTATTCTTCTTGATCTCTCGCCACAAAGTCAAATAATTATTGGTCTTCTTGATCTCCAGGCCACAAGGGCAAATACGACCCCTTATAGTAATTTTAACACAACTTTTTTAGTTTATTTTCGATGAACCTTGGCATGCACAACAATTAATGTGTGCTCATTAATATTTTGTAACTTCTTTTTAGACAGAACTTAATTTTGAAGGATAGAATCCCTCCATGATGAACATGACAAAACATGACCTTCGCCTACTTATGTTGCACGAGTTCAAACTTGGGCACAACGCCTCCGAAGCTTCTGCCAATATCAACCGAGCATGGGGAGAAGAGTCCACAAGGAATCGGACAGTACGAAGGTGGTTCGGGAAATTCCGGAGTGGTGATGAGAGCCTTAAAGATGAAGAGGGTAGAGGACGTTTGGGTAGTCTCGAGAACGATCAATTGCATGCGGTTGTTGTGCAAAATCCACGTCAGTGTTACAGAAATGTCTCAGACACTTGGTGTCAGCATTGCAACAGTCTCGCACCATTTGAAGATTATTGGAAAGGTCAAAAAGTTCGATAAATGGGTTCCTCATGAGCTCAATGAGAATCAAAAGCTTAGGCGTTTTGAAGTGTGCTCGATGCTCTCTCTGCGCAACACCAACGATCCCTTTCTTGACCGAATTGTCACTTGTGACGAAAGGTGGGTCCTTTATGATAACCGTAAACGATCAGGTTAATGGCTCGATTATGATGAGCCCCTGAAACACTTCCCAAAGCCAATGTTGCACCAGAAAAAGATTATGGTGACTGTCTGGTGGTCTGCAATAGGTGTTATTCAATACAGTTTTTTGGGAGTCAATGAGACCATTAATGCAGAGAGATACTGCAATGATCTCGCTGTTATGCATGCTCGATTGAGCGAAAAGAGACTGGCATTAGTGAATCGACGTGGTCCAATTCTGCTCCACGATAACGCGCGACCACATGTTGCAAGACTGACCGTCCAGAAACTCACAGAACTGGGATACGAGACTTTACCACATCCTTCATATTCTCCAGATCTTTCACCTACTGATTATCATTTATTCAAGCACTTAAGCACATTTTTGGATGGTAAAACTTTTAGGTCTAAACAAGAAGTGGAA
>VCRD01002443.1:30428-51023 GCA_006783055.1 Trinorchestia longiramus | reverse complement strand
GGTAATGGTCTTCTTCAAACGGTAATAGTCTTCTTCAAACGGTAATAGTCTTCTTCAAACGGTAATAGTCTTCTTCAAACGGTAATAGTCTTCTTCAAACGGTAATAGTCTTCTTCAAACGGTAATAGTCTTCTTCAAACGGTAACAGTCTTCTTCAAACAGTAACAGTCTTCTTCAAACGGTAATAGTCTTCTTCAAACGGTAGTAGTCTTCTTCAAACGGTAATAGTCTTCTTCAAACGGTAATAGTCTTCTTCAAATGCTAATAGTCTTCTTCAAATGCTAATAGTCTTCTTCAAATGCTAACAGTCTTCTTCAAATGCTAATAGTCTTCTTCAAACGATATTATTCTTCTTCAAATGCTAATAGTCTTCTTCAAATGCTAATAGTCTTCTTCAAATGCTAATAGTCTTCTTCAAATGCTAATAGTCTTCTTCAAATGCTAATAGTCTTCTTCAAATGCTAATAGTCTTCTTCAAATGCTAATAGTCTTCTTCAAATGCTAAGTCTTCTTCGCACGGTAATAGTCTTCTTCGCACGGTAATAGTCTTCTTCAAACGATATTATTCTCCTTCAAACAGTAACAGTCTTCTTCATATGCTAATAGTCTTCTTCAAATGCTAATAGTCTTCTTCAAATGCTAATAGTCTTCTTCAAATGCTAATAGTCTTCTTCAAATGCTAATAGTCTTCGTCAAACAAAATTATTCTCCTTTAAACAATGTCATTCTTGCTTACACTGCATCACTGCACCCAGACTCCATATTTCTGACATCACTAAGCATTGAACTAAATCAAAAGTAAAAACAACACTAGGGTGGTTTGTTACGTACCTGTGAGCCTGCATCAGATCCACTTCTTTCTTTTTTCTGCTTCTCTTGGACTATTTCCCGTATGGTGTCTGATAAACGACGCTTTTTCTTCTTCTCCTTCCTGAGATATGTAAAAAAAAGTAAAGAATCTAGTACTTTTAAATTGAAAACGATCATTTTATCATTTTTCATCTTCCTGATGTATATCAGCAAAAAATTAGAAAATCATTTCAAGCAAGAAAAAACAGCTAGATTATCCAATATACTATAATTCAACCAGATTTTTTCTGAGGGGAAGAGCAACCATTTTATTTTTCCTATAAATGAACTTGTGAGATTTTCAGTAGCACAAAATACAACATTGAAGGTTTCAAACAATTGAAGAAAAACCTTTTCGGCAAGTGAAGTGGGTTGATTTAATGATACATATTACAATAATAACTTTGCATTTACTACGCACAGTTTAATTTGGGCCTCTTCCATGAGGCGCCTCTGCAGTTCCCTGTTGTCCTCCGTGTCCCTGAGTACCAGGTCCTCGTCAACACACCTGTCCCAAGACGCGTTCCATCCCTGCAGACACGAGAGGCTTACATCATGTGGCTCATACAGGCAGGCAGTGACTGATAGCTTCACAGTCTGAGAGAGGGAGAAGGGAAGAGAGAGAAGGAAGGAAGGAAAGAAAGAGGAAAGGAAGAGAAGGAAGAGAGGAAAGGAAGAGAAGGAAGAGAGGAAAGAAAGAGAAGGAAGAGAGGAAAGAAAGAGAAGGAAGAGAGGAAAGAAAGAGAAGGAAGAGAGGAAAGAAAGAAAGAGAGGAAAGGAAGAGAAGGAAGAGAGGAAAGGAAGAGAAGGAAGGAGAGGAAGAGAAAGAAGGATTAAAGAAAAGAGAAGAAACGAAACGAAGGAAAGGAAGGAAAAGAAGAAGAAGAGAGGGGTTTTTCCCACACGTGGCTGCCATCCACTGGAGATGGATTCACTGCCATAAAATGGCCACAGAGAATCCATAAGATATACAGGATGGGCCAAAAGTAGAGTTACAGTTACTTCACTATCTGTTTAAGTGTTAACTGTCCCATTACTTTTGGCCCATGCTGTATATGGAAGAATGCCATACACAAAGACAACATTACAAGAATTATAATTTGAAAGTATTATTCATTGAAAGGATTATTTTTTACTAGAATATAGTTTAACAAACATTAATAAGCAGAGGTACATACATACAGAAACAGCAAAAGCAATACAAATGCTGCTTCTTATTACACATGGTATTGATAACAAAAACAGGATAAACTTAAATTCACAATTTGAATATCGAAGTAACCCACATTCAAATTGATCAATATTGTTTACAAAGTTTTCTATTGGATGTTTGTTTGCTATACTCTACACTTCCACTGTGTCTTAACACCAATGTACAGTGATATATAGAAGACCTAAATGTTTAAAATTTGCTCATGATCATCAACAAAATATTTAGCTATTGAGTAGTCTCATGCATGAGTTATGTTATTTTTTGATACACAAAAAATAACTGAATTTTTAACACAAAATAGATCAACAAATACCCATAGCTGCAGTTATGATAGTTTAGCTCAAGTATTTAATCCTACTGAACATTAAACCTCAAAAGAAAAATAAAATGGAGAGAACAGTACCTATTCTACAGCTTTAGTTTTCAGAATCGTTCTAATCATCAACTTGAACACTTAACCCTTTTGCCACCGTTGGGTTAACATGTCCCAAACAAACTTTAAAAATCATTCTTTTCAGTCTCATATTCTAAATGTTTTGTTCAAAATTACGGCAAATTTACGTAGAGATTGGTAAACTTGAGTAGTAATTTACGCAATATTTTGACCAGTATGAAAATAATTTGGTCGTGAAAGGGTTAATAAAAATAATAACCATACCTGAAAATGTATAAGGTATTCAATCTGTTTCTTGCCACGTGTATCCTTGTTGTAGACTATCTGCAGAACTTTGGACTCATAAAGCACTTTGGCCTTGGTTGGGTCAGGCTCGTAACACAGCACTCGCTCTCCTTCACAGAACCGGGCCTTAAAACCTCGCGTTGACACCATCTTTGGCTTTCTTTAGCATGCACCAACTTTCTGAAAACATTGTGAAGTAAATGAATCCTTTCTGATAAAATATAATAAGAAAGGGATTTATTAGATAGAAACATTAATAACAAGATACTTGACAATTTAAATACAAACATTTTTATTAAGAATACACACTTAGAGCCTCTGAATTCATTTAGCAGTTACATAGCTCCTAAGTACTGCATCAAATGCATACCTACACTCCTTCCATTGAGATCTGAAGAACAACTTCCATTAAGAAAATCTTATTGTAATAGGTAAATTGAGTAAATCAAACTAATAGGTAGACAAAACAGAAAAGAAAAATATATCTACATTATGTATATGAAAAATTATCCTTTTGTCTTATCATGAATATTTAACAGGAGTGGTTTTGGAATCAGTTTAAAACTATAAATCAAATTTTGAGAGTCCTAAATTTACATTATTATAAATTATGCTTACATTGGGAATAGCAAATAATATATTAAAAGGAAATTTAACATTACATCCTGTAAATAAACCTATGAGAAAAAATAGCCACTAAACAGTAATTTATCAGAAAAATCAACCTTCACCAATCTGGGCTGGGTAATTTTTTTTCTCTCACCTTTCCTCAATACAACTGCTCTTGAAATTTTTAATTCTTAGACAAAAAAAATTTGTATTCCTGTAGTTTTAATCACAAAGAAAAGGAGTAAAACAGCCCAGCAAAACTTAAACCAGTTTAGTTTCATTATTCAGGAAAAAGTTTCTTGGGTAATAATTTTCAGTTACATGAGAAAAAATTACTAACAGAGGAATTTTTAATTACACATGGAGAATTATCCAGTTCCACATGAAGATGTTTATGCTAACACAATAAGTTTCAGTTCACACAACAAGAAGTTTATAAAGAAAAGTTCCAGTTGCACAGAAAAAATTTGAGTTAGTCAGAAAGAAGTTCTAATTCTACAAAAAATTCAAACAAACTTTAGGACTCCCAGGCAATAATAAATTTTTCCATTATATTTGTCCAATTAAAGGCAATTCTCTTGATAATTTTACTCATAATTCCTGGAAAATGTTGGTAATGATTTTATATCCCAATGTACAACAACAGAACAATCATAGGAACAATCATTACATGTATTACACAGCTGTACTGGCAGAATATAACTACAAAACTTCCAATAATTTAGCACTGTAAATACAGTGACAACACTCCTCACTGCTAAATAATTAAATAATATATGTACTCATGATGCACGCATCTTAAACAGGAATCTTTACAGCATAATAAGAACTATCATAGCACATAATACATAACAAATTGAGATTTACTGTAATATTTTTGTAAACTACAAGTATGAAGTGCAAATGTTTCTCTGCATCAGTGTTCACATGCACAGCACTGCAGAATTTTCAATTCATCTTCTTTGACAACAACAAACATTTGTATTTAATAATAAAATTCATTTTCATACAAGCTGTAATATTTCACCATAAGTATTGTTTGCTTCATTGAAGGTTATCCAAGTTAAATACATTGAAAACTATAACAGCAAGTTCTTGTTTTCCAACAGTTCCAGTCACTGCATTCGAGATCAGGTGAGTCACATCCTGAGTTGTAACTCATCCATGTGTCCATGAGAAAAAAAATAATTTTATTCATGAAACCAATATGGGTATATACTTGTAAAGTGTTTTCAGTAATGCAGTATTGCAAAGAAAAGGTTGAATTAAATACAAATGTTGAAACATCAGTGCCTGGAAATATGTTCAATTTATTATAAATTCATAAATCTATGGCAGTTATTTACTGCAACACAATTTTTAAACATTCATCTTCAGTTGATGTAATGCTGTTAGTAATAAGCAGTCATAGTTTTGAATATTCATGTATCTTTTCATGATATTATTTGTTTCTTACAAGATAATTAACTAGATCTTTCTTCTTAAAATTTTTCAAACATGTCATGCTAAAATTACAGTAAAGAAATCTGGCAGAGAATGAAGATGCTATCCCCTTGTATTATACAGCTTCATGGGTTTCAAGTTCCATCAGTTTCATGTTCATTTTCTAATTTTTTTGTACTTTTTATGAGGGTAAATTCATTACACATTGCTATTCATCATGAATTGAAAAAACAGTATTAGTAAAACAATACATGTGTTTTTTCATCTTGGAGTCAAGGAGCAATAGTATATGATAAAAGGTAAAAAATTACTGTGGTTTTCAAAGGTTTCTGTACTTCAAACACCTCATTTCTTCTTTGAATAGTTTATAGTTTCAATTTTGTTTTAAAATTATGTTGCAACTAACACATCAAAATGTAACAGTAGCAGCATATTTCTGAGTAAGGGACATGTTCAAGTGTTTTTTTATATTCATTGCTGAAACAATAAACCCTAAGTTAAGTTTCACCTCAAAAAAAATGGAAGCAAGACAAATTAAGTTGCAATGGCTTTAAAAAAATTTCCAACCTTTAACACTTTGGCTGCGATGTGCGCCATATATGCACACGTACTGTGTTATTCGTACGGACTAATTTTGGAATTGCAGCCAACGTGTTAATACTGTATTTGTTTATTTATGTTGTATGTAGGAGTAATACTTTAGAGATTTTTCAGTTTGAGTATATATTCACTTTAGTTCAAAATCTTCATTTATTTTTTCTATGATTTTTGTTCCAATTTTGTTTGTACACAATGCACATGAATTGATGGCTTTGAAAGTTTTGTTTGAATAACCATCTGTTTTACTGCCATCAACATTCTCAAGTTTTGAAACAAATGTTAATTTTATTAAATTAATGCCTAATCTTGTGGATAACTTTCTAATTTTTTTAACATTTATGCATTTTATTTCAAATACATTTTCAAGTTAAGAAACAAATACTAATTTTGGGATATTATTGCTTCTACTCTTGTGTATTACTTTCTAATTTTTTTAACAATATTTTTTATTTCAAATACATCTGCACATGTCAAAAAAATTGTAAACAAACACTAAACTAATCTGCATCTTCAGTCCAAATGAAATCCAAGCACTCCACATCATTTATAAGTACTTAATTACTTCATCAAGACAAACCCCAAGTTTGATTTATGAAAATTTAGCTCCTTTGCATTGGAAACACTTCAGCAACAAGCAAGCTTCATGACAGAGGCCTCATACAGATAAAAAATTGAGGAATATATGGACATTTTTAAATTGAAGTATTCTTGATACACAAGAAAAATATTACCAAAAGATATACTTTACTAATAAAAGACAAATCAATTTAGATATAAACCAGCATTTCTTAAAGACATTCTTAAAATGTTTCCAGGAATGATGCTCACTCTCGTGTAGCACTGGGCGTGCATTTGACCTGATGAGATCCTTGAGAAATATCTACATTATTGTTTATGGAAAGAAATGAATCTATATTTTGTGTTCTTTATAGTGATGAAACATTGACACATTGACTTATTGAATTGCTACCATGATGTGATGATTAATTGTTGGATGTGTGCTAAACTCTATTGGAATTGGAAACATTAAAATCATTTCCTCTATACTTTAGCATCATCCAAGTGATATCTACCAAAGTATACTAACTTGCTCCAACCAAAAAAAAGTGATTTTTAAATCATTAGGTTTCCTAATGCTTCCATAAATATTTATGTAGATCTTAAACATAGAGTAATTGAAACATTTAGATTTTTGCAATAGTTTTCAAACACATTTCTTCATAATAGAATGATCATAGAAAAAGAAGACATATAAGCATAACAGGTTTTTGATTTATAATTTTATGTTAAAAAATTTTGAGATAAATAGCACAAATTTCAAAACAGAGTAGAGTTAAACTCTAGAACTGTTATAAAAACACGTGAGCAAATTTAACAGGTAACTATTCCATCAAGTATTGTGCTTGTGCAAAATATACACTATCAAGAACATTCAGTCTAACTTGTACAAAACATCATGAACACTTGGCTAGAGAGTAACTGTCTAAGGTACCAATTGGTTGGCAAAACTGGAGCCCTCCAAAAAAAGGTTCAAAATAGGCTTCTGGCAAGTGTAGTGACACTCACCCTACCAGCCTAGACTCCAGCAACTTAGATTCTTGTCAAAGTTCCGATTTTTCAGTAAAGATTCACAAAACTCATCCCATCATTTGTTCAGGAACGTGAGAACCTCTGTCTCCAGAGACCCTTCAACCAAGGCAGCAGTGATCTAACTGCTCTTGATCCTAACGAAGGCATTTTTATTCTTCTTCTTCTATGCCACGTTTACTAGGGGCTTCGAAAACTTGTTAATAGTGATCTGAGCACCGCTGATCAGACAGAATTGAGGGCCAGCCTTTGGCTGAAGCCTTTGTAACGGCCTTTAATTACCTCTAATGCACACACACATCATGAACCAATTCAAAAAAATTCGACCAATTCAACAAAAGTGATTTTCAAAACGGCCCGACAAATGTATGAACTAGATCGGAATACAGAAGTTTCCTTCTTCCTTTCTTTACAGGAATACGATAGATAATTTGAATGATTGAAGCTCAAGTTTGTTTGTAAACATCACATCAGCTGTTCTTTAAAAAAAATAAAGCATTAAAATGCCATAAAAAAATTTCTCCGCTACACAGTAGTACAAACATATTAACAAGGAAGCTGCTTGAATAGAAATAAATATAATCATTTATTGCATGATTTGAATACGCTTTTTCTGTTACGTCAATGATTGTAAATAGAAGTGACAGGAAGCGTGATTCCAAAAAACAAAAAAACAAACAATCTTTATTTCCAATCGAGTACACAGTACATAGACATTAGTACATTGGTTTTTCAAATTCTTAAGGTTAACATTCTAAGAGTAAGGGTGATGGTGAGCTCCATGCGACGATCCCGGGAGGTTGATGGGCGTCTTCATGGGCGGGGAGTTGAGTGCGTAGCGGGTTGAGTGCACGGCGCGGCGTACGAGAAACAACTCGTGTCCATGGCCGGGTTCGAACCCGCGGTCTTTCTACATGAAGCAGAGACCCGATACAAAACACGGGCTGCAGACCACTCGACCACGGTGGCTGGATCTCCAATGTCGTACATGATTTTTTTGAACAAATTAGCTCGTTGATAAATATGCTCTATAATTTATGGTCAAAAAGAGAGTAAATATCAGATATTGCAATGCTTATGCTTGTTGATTCAGTGGCAGATGAAGTGTATTTATAAGTTTTATCATACGTTAAATAACTCTCGTGTGAGTTACACGCATAATATTTATGGTAATTACTTGAAACACGTTCCTAAACATATGAGGATTCAAAGGTACTAAGAACCACCCAAAGGTCTCTAAAATTTTACATCTGCCAATCATGGCAGTTGTCGCAGAAGCAACTTAATTTGAGACAACTTTCAAATAGACAATAAATCAAAACAACCTTAGGCAGTTACTGCATCTACAGCGGCGATGTTCTGCATTATAGAATTATCAAGAGATACGATTCCAAACAATATTTTTTATCAATCATGTAGTTAGGCATATTTCATGGGATTGAGAGTGTTGTACTTCGTGCTAGAACTTATCAGACGGAAGGAAAGCAAAATAAAAATAGCAGCGTGTGAATTCTATTTTTTTAAATTCAGCAAGTGTAGCAAAACTGAATACATTATGCGGGCTTGGCCTGTGAGGTAAAACTGAAATTTGGTTTAGACGCATAAAAGTCTTGCAATAGTTTCAATCCCGAACAGCTTTCGCTGTCATGATCACTTGGATACCATCTTATACCGAGGCAAAATATATCAACGCCATAATGCAATTCGGTTTCGAATGGAATAAAAACGCAGCGTAATTGATTTTGTTATACCGTATACTCACAATTTTCCTCATAATAAAAAATGAAAACAACCTTTTCAGAAGATATAAAAAAGGAAAAATATTTTCACTGATGAAAACTTCATATAAACCTGTTATTTTTGCTACCAATTGAATAATTTAAAGTGCTTTGCAAAAAAAATGTGAAAAATTTATAGGGTTGTATGAAAGTAGAATAGATAACATGATTGGAGATGAAGTAATTCGAAGTACGTAAGGCAACATGGGTAAGCCATTTTTCAACAACGGCAGGAAACAAATGTTACCACCGACAAGCAGCAGCAGGCACATCCATGGTAGCCTCATGAACTCCTGGAGCACTCGCAGCAAGGAGACACGTGATGTTGAAGATGGTCCATGAACTCCCAGTGTAGTTAGCAAAAGACATGACGACTTCATCCGCAGGTGCGACGTTGATTATAACATTCAAGGTATCCTCGTCTACTTCGATGTCAATGATTCGTTCTTCAGAAACGTATGCCCATTTGTTCGTTTCACCCAGAATGGCGTACTGAGAGCCAGCAACTGAGTAAATGGGAGACGTTGCTAGGAGGGTGAAGTTGTCGAACCCACTTCGAGATGGAGTGTGTATAGTCGCGTTGGCAGGGTAGTTGCTGAAGTCAGCAACGAATGGGTAGTGCTGCCATAGAACAATGTCTGTGGACAGAGATTTCTCAATATTGAGTTCGGCCGGCGTTAAGTCAAATTCTTCAGAGACTTCTGCAATGAAGATTAGAGCAAACGTGTATTGGGAAGCGAGTGTGGTCTCAGCAGTCCAAATTTTGGGCATTGAGTCAGATGTGAAGTAAAGGTCGATGGCAGTGAGAGGTTTACTGAACTGCAAAAGCAAGCCATCACTGCGACAAGACCTCATGACGAGATCTCGGTTTATGTTTTCCATTTTGTCACCAATGCCAACTGGACCTTTCGAGAGAGTGGCTACTGCAGACTGCAAGTAGGGGCTGTCCTCAACTGCCTCCGGACATATGTTGTCACAGAAGTCTATCTGCGTGTGGTCTTCGTCTATGTAGCACCAAGGGCTGTCTTCTGTGCCTTCTGGGTTACGGCAGTGAGCTCCTGTCAAGCCGAATTCGCCGTCCCAGTCAACACAGAGAAAGCCGTTTGTGGTGATGCTCTGGTTGCCAACGTACAGACGACCATTGCGGACGTAGCAGTCGATTTCACATGTGGGCACGTCACAGTATTCCCATACCCATTCCTCTTCAGGAGTGTCTACAAAAATATTCGCAAATAATTAGGAAAATGTCTCCGATCATCATCATGAACTACAAAGCTGGAAGAATTCAATGAACAAGGTACAAAGTGCGCACATTAACACAGATAAATGAAATAATCTAATAACATGAAAATTGATATAACAAATACTCAAATAAAGCAAACGTCACGTGTGTAAAAATATCAAAAGTGAATAACTTTAATACAAGTAACCTTGATACGTTTGTATTTGACTCGATCATACCCACAAACGGGAGTTCAACAAAATATTCAGAATCAATACTTTTTTGATTTTGATTACTGACGTAGAAAAAATAAGAATGGACCTGACTTCAGACACTGTATTGTACTGCTAGAAAATACCAAATATTTTAGACTACTTTACATCCTGAAGTTAGTACGTCCTATGCAGTATCAGTACATACTAAAATATGACTCAAAAACCTCAATTTACCTACGTTCATTACTTTGATTACAATTATTTAATTTACTGATATGAAGATCTGCGCAAGTTCAACATGACTTGAACTTGCACAGGCGTGCCTGACAGGCGCAACATCTCACCAAGAGAGGCTTCAGTGAAGCAGAAGGCACGACTGTGCAGGTTGCCGGGGTTCCTGCAGAAGTTTTCAGGCAGGGTGTATGTAGGATACCGGGCGCGGAAATCTATGTCGTCCCAGAACACGCATGATGCACCTGACTCTGCTCGCAAACGCTCACAAATGAATAAATGAACTTTATTTCCAATAGAGTATTCAGTACATATACATTGGGTTTTAATTTGTGATACACAGTGTATGAATTGTCGCACGCTTCTGGCTTAACAATTTGAGCATTGAAATTCGCTCGCCACTTTCGTATTCAACGCATGCAAAGTTAGCTTGGTGTCCTGTCAACACGGCATTTGGGGCGGTAGCCATAGCCAAAAAACAGTAGGCGAAGATTAAGCCTTTTGCTTACTGATCATAGCTTTGGGCACCTCATCCGACCGTGGTATTTCCATTTACCTAATAACGTTAACTTTACGTGCTGTGAACACTACAGTAGCGAGAGATACTGTCCATAGATAAAGGGTTAAAGTTTTCATGTTTAAGCTATTAGTAAAATTTTAGCACTTGTCATTTACAAACGTCGTAAATTTACCGATCTCAACTCTAACTGGAAAGATTTATTCGGAAAGCAGAAATGTCGTTCAGGCATTTGAGGCTCTATATATTGAGTACAAACATCTTTAGGACTATTATCCTTTCCAACGCAATGTAAGAAAACCTTTCCAACGCAATGTAAGGGAACCTTTCCAACGCAATGTAAGGGACCATTTCCAACGCAGTATAAGGGAACCACATGTTCAAGAATTAATTTTAACGGCTCTTTGTGAACTCTCTTACCCGAGACATTGACGTGCCCCACGTAGTTTGAAACAATGCCCTCTGTCGTCGGCTGGTAGAACTGACACCAGGTGAAGGGGTTGTTCTTGTTGACATAGCTCGTCCAAAACACGTCTTTGAATGGGCGCATCCCCAGGGCATAGGCGAACAGAGAGGTGTGCCCGATCATCCATTGGTTCTGTGTTGCCATATAGCATAAAACATTAATTTGCATGTTGTCATGTTGGTATATGGTGATGAAGATTGTATGTTGTCTTGTTGTTATATGGTGGTGTATTTGGTGTATCGTATATCGTGTATTTCAGTGTACCGTGAATCTCTGCGTACCGTAAACAAACAAACAATCTTTATTTCCAATCAAGTACACAGTACATAGACATTTAGTACATTGGTTTTTCAAATTCTTAAGGTTAACATTCTTAGAGTAAGGGTGATGGTGAGCTCCATGCGACGATCCTGGGATGTGTCCATGGGCGATGAGTTGAGGTCTTACCGATAAGTGCGAGCTCACGGCGTGAAACGAGAAACAGCTCGTATTCATTGCCGGGTTTCGAACCCGCACGCAGTCTTTCTGCACAAGCAGAGACCCGATACGGAACACGGGCCGCATACCACTCGACTACGGTGGCTGCTGGTGTATCGAGTATCTCGGTGTATCGTGTATCTCAATCTATCGTGTATCTCGGTGTCTCGTGTATCTCAGTGTCTCGTGTATCTCAATCTATCGTGTATCTCAGTGTCTCGTGTATCTCAGTGTCTCGTGCATCTCAGTGTCTCGTGCATCTCAGTGTCTCGTGTATCTGTGTCTCGTGTATCTCAGTGTCTCGTGTATCTCAGTGTCTCGTACACCATAAAATCCACTCCATCTCTACTGTATACTCGATTGGAAATACAGGGTGTCCATAAAGTCTCTTATAAAAGTCTCTCATAAAGTCTCAACAGCACATCTTTCACAAACAGGATCCCTGAAACACACAAATGCAAAAGTTGATTAAAAACTCATAAGCACTGAATACAATAGAACAAATTTAAATAAAATATCTTATCAATTGCACTTATAATAAATTTTTGAAATGGTAAAAAGACTTATGTACACCCTATAAACTTTGTTCTCGTAGACGCTAGACTGACGCTGGCCAGGTGGTAAATGGTAACAAGACTTTATGAACACCCTGTAAACTTTGTTCTCGTAGACGCTAGACTGACACTGGCCAGGTGGTAAATGGTAGCAAGACTTTATGGACACCCTGTAAAGTTTGTTCTCGTAGACGCTAGACTGACGCTGGCCAGGTGGTAAATGGTAAAAAGACTTTATGGACACCCTGTAAAGTTTGTTCTCGTAGACGCTAGACTGACGCTGGCCAGATGATAGTCGTCGCTGACACGGATCTGCGTGACAACGCTCTCCCGCCCTCCATGCACTGCTTCCCTGGGCAGGCTCATGCAGTACTGTACGGGGACCTCGCGCTCACCAGCCGAAGTGGCCATGTTATGCAACCAGTCATCGCCCAGAGTTACATTCGTGTGGAGGACCCTGGATAAGTATGTACAATTAATGTCAATGTGTATACGTGTGTAACCTCATTGTACATCAATGTGAATGTGTATACGTATGTAGCATCATTGTATGTTAATGTGAATGTGTATACGTATGTGTTGCGCATTGAACATCATTGTATTAATTTCACCAACGGGAATCAAATGATAGTGAAAATCCGGAGTTCGATCCTTCTGGACAACTTGTATGTCAAACAAAAGTCAATGCATGGCATAAATATAACCAAGAACACAAGATGAACACTCTACTCACAAGACCTTGTTACTGTACAGTTGGTACTCACGAGACACTACCGCTACTCACGAGACGCTACCACTCTTCACGAGACACTACCACTACTCACAAGACACTACCACTACTCACGAGACACTACCACTACTCACAAGACACTACCACTAGTCACGAGACACTACCACTACTCACGAGACACTGCCGCTACTCACGAGACACTACCACTAGTCACGAGACACTACCACTAGTCACGAGACACTACCGCTACTCACGAGACACTGCCGCTACTCACGAGACACCACCACTCCTCACGAGACACTACTCACGAGACACCACTCACGAGACCCCACTCACGTGACCCCACTCACGAGACCCCACTCACGAGACCCCACTCACGAGACACTACTCACGAGACTTCCTCATACTCGCGGTCCAGCCAGTCCTGCTCATACACAGCAAGGCCCCACTCCAGGGCTTCGTCGAAGAGGTCGTCCCAGAAGCTCTTGTCCAGCGGCACCGCCTTCAGCGTGCTCTCCTCGATGTAGAACGGGTACTCCCCTAGCAGGGCATACATCACTGAGTCTTGGGACACGGCCAGCGTCATGGTTTGTGTGTTTGATGGTTTGTGTGTTTGATGGTTTGTGTGTTTGATGGTTTGTTTGTTTGATGGTTTGTTTGTTTGATGGTTTGTGTGTTAGATGGTTTGTGTCTTTGATGGTTTGTGTGTTTGATGGTTTGTGCGTTTGATGGTTTGTGTTTGAGGGTTTGTGTGTTTGATGGTTTGTGTGTTTGATGGTTTGTGGGTGTGATGCTGTAGTCAAACACTTCACTGATCCACTGTGAGTTTGTTTGTTTATGCTACTGAAACAAACACTATGTCTTCAAAGGTCTTCAGTTCATTAGAGTTTTTGTTCAGTCGACATCTGTTAGATCAAGTAATGGCAGGTCCACCAGTTAATGTACATATGCTCATCAATAGGAAAATGTTTTAGTGGAAATCTATGTAGTTGTGGAAATAAGTATGATCGTGAATGTGATTAATTAATAGACAAGAAACAAGGGCAGGCTAATGATCACCATTTTCCTTGAATAGAATATACTAAGTGTCCATAAAGTCTATTAGCCATTTCAAAAATTTACTACAAATGCAATTGATAAAATATTTTATTCAGATTTGTTTTATTGTATTTAGTGTTTATTAAAGTTTTTAATCACATTTTGAATTTGTGTCTTTCATGGATCCTGTTTGTGAAAAAGGTGCTGTTGAGACTTTATGAGGACTTTTATAAGAGACTTTATGGACACCCTGCATATCAAAGTACTTGTCAGTGAGAATGCTAATAAAATCAAGTACGTTTGCTTCGACCATATTCGATATTTTCTTTATTGCTAGTTCTGCAAAATATATAGCGAATCTACACTAAGCCAACAAAACGTTCATGAAATGAATATCTATACTCCTACAGGTAACTTCAATAAATGTCTTCTTATGACTTCAGTCATGATACTTATTGGACAACACCTGTATGTAATATCTGAAATTTAAAAATGTACTTCAATGTCTGAAAATAGGCAATCATTTAAAAATTCTACGATTACTTTCATTCTACACATATTTAGAACAGAGAGAACTCCAACACTGTCATTTACGATATAGAGCTGCACTAACACACTTGAGAATCACAAAAAATTAATGAGTTTTCAATAAACTCATTTCAGCAACACAATTGTTTTACGATCTTTCATCAAGCTCATCTCGCACCCCTACGAGCCTCTACCTCAAGTCGTACCACAGAGGACGAGAACAGTCGCTGTGAGCAGTATACTAGTTTTAAGATATTAACCTTAAAAATTGAAAACCAGATCCCAATACATGCACTGTTACATACATCTGCATAAAATTGATTTATTATTTATTTTTATGTTTGATTACCTCCGTTCTGCGTGGCGTAGTCAGTATCACTAGCAAAGTAACGGTTGTGGGCCAGTATAGGCCAGTGAGTTAGGTTGTAAACACGCTGGATGCCGTTAGGAAAGATGTCAGGACGTGCTGTCCAGTTCTTCACTCCGTCACCAAGTCCTTTGTAGTACCACCATGAGTCCAGCTGGACGTACCTGTAATGGACCACACAGATGGTACTAAGTTGTAGTACCACCATGAGTCCAGTTGGACGTACCTGTAAACAACCACACAGATGGTACTAAGTTGTAGTACCACCATGAGTCCAGCTGGACGTACCTGTAATGGACTACACAGATGGCACTAAGTTGTAGTACCACCATGAGTCCAGCTGGACGTACCTGTAAACGACCACACAGATGGTACTAAGTTGTAGTACCACCATGAGTCCAGCTGGACCTACTTGTAAAAGACTACATACAACTGATACTATCGAATATTTTAGAGTGATCCGGCGCCTGTGGTATCCACAATACAATGCTTGTAATACATGCATACCCGTTCTGATTTCAGTTCAATAATTTTTCTTCAGTAATAGATAGGAAGTAATTGGACGGACACACACAGAGAGAGATGGAGACACACTGTCTATTATACAAAGCGTCCACAAAAATGTATCCACTGACAGTTGTATGTATATATGATACCATGATAAGATAAACTGTAGGCATCAATGAAAACATGCTGATCTTCATTAAGCTGCATTTTAAAGGTATAAAAGTTAAAGAAATAAATCAGAATTCAACTGTTGTATGGCTCCGATATGATATATACATTTATCGGTCAGTGGATACATTTTTTGTGGACACCCTCTATAAGTAGATAGTAGAAAAAATAATTTTCCACGTTATTAACCTTTTTCTTATACATAGGCGATGTTATCGGTGGATGAGGTACAGAATGGAAGTTCTGTATATATTCATGAAAAATATTCATTTAAAAACAATAATTCGTGGTGAATCTTTATTGCCTTCGTATATATAATAATTTCAAATTAGTCATATCTAATCAGACTTCTAACGCCACTTTTGGTCGAAAAACTCCTAATTTTTATATTTTTAAACCGTAGAATTTCCACAGGATCTATGTAGTGTGTAGTGTGGGGAACCATGCACGCAATTATTAGCGTCAATATTATCTGTTTCTATGTATTTAGTTCACTGAGCACAAGTCAAAAAAGTCTTCGGACTTTACATCAAGCATTTAAGTACCTCGAAGTGGCAGAACATAATACTCTACGGATTTTACAACGAACATTTAATTAGCTAACCTTCGTGACAAAATACATATTAATTTAAACACAGTAATTTGTCGTAAATCTTTAATACATTCGTCTTTATATTCATTTAAAATTAGTTAAATCTAAAGCGTGGAATTTTCACGGGAACTGTCTAGTTTACATATGCCTGCCCGCACAACTGAAGACAGAAATGTCAGTTTCCTTTACCATTTCGGCTGGGTATCTAGTACCTTCATGCTACTGCCGCACCTTATGAAGCCTGACGCTTCCATTTCCGGTTACCAGGTTTATTATTGTAGTGCGAGCTAGTGATGCACTAGAGGTTTCTGCAAGAAATACCTGAAATACTACACCTATTAAAAGTTTCTTTATACATTCTTCTTTTAACAAACCTGTAACAAAGACCTCATAAACAGGTGCAACTGGGATGAATGAAGCATGACAAAGACACACGTATTTGTTGTAACTACTATGAAATGTTTAATACTAAGATGATTTTTAAATAATACAATGTAGAAGTTACCTACGCCATGGATTGATTAACCCTGGAATACAGAACATAGGTGTAATTATCCCAAGGCTAGTGACGTCTAACTATACCCATGTTCAGTGGTCCAGGGTTAAACTAAAAGTTTTTTTAGGTACCCTTAATATGCAATGTTTTTGCAATGCTTGCAAGAACTTGTACGCTTGGTTCATAACACAGATTTGTAGTGAAGCATACAGATCTTTATATTGCACCTAACAACTGGCATTTAATTCGAGTACTGGTAAAATTGTTTATACTTTATACCAGAATTTCTTCTAGGTTTCTAGATTCTCATTAGAAGTAGTTAAAATAAAAGCATCTGTTTGTGCACTGTGTGGTAAAATGTAAAATTTTTGTCTCCTGCTTTGGAAGACAGACATTTCTACGTGTCTAATACATATACTGTTCTATTTGATACTTTCCTAGGCTTAAAAAAATAGAAATTAAGTAAAGAACAAAATATGCATTCACAAAGTAAAATATTAAGGAAACTCGATATGTATATCATGAAAATAAAAGAACATACTTTGTTCTTTACTCTATTCAACTTTCATTGAACTTACAAATATGTGTTGGTTCTACCACCTGGCAAACGATGCCAGACGTAAAAACTAATCTACAATACCACACAGTACCTGATAAGTACATATTTCTTCCTTTTAGGTGTAACCCAGAGTTGCCATACACCACAAGCAGTACCAGACGTAGGAATACCACAGTACCTGATAGGTATTTCCTCCTTCTGTGCGTAGTTGTATAGGCTAACTATAAGGTCTTCATAGTTGTCGTATTCGTCGTCATTGTAGTAATAGTATGCCCCATTGTCTGTCCAGAATCCTAGATACTCCGTAGTCAAGTCCTCCATCTTGGAAGTTTCGGACTCTTTTTGGACGTTTTCTCCCCATTCTTTGAAGGAGAATGTTGAGTCATCATGAAAAACGGATTTATCAATCATTTGGAAAATTATTCCAAGAAAAAAACACAAAAATCGATTGTTTAAGAGAGTATTCTGCAATCTTTTCCTGTTGCTATGATGCTACAGAATTCCAGCAACTAAAAACATACACATGTTTTCCATAGTAAAACTGCTGAGCAGAAGCAGGAAATGTGTACGTGTAAGAAATGGCAGAAATGTAGATGTAAGAGAAGAGTTATTAAGAAAAGGCAGAATCTGTAAGGGGACAAAATAATGGAGTGAAAATGGAGCACTGTATACAAAATATCTGCAGAGAGGAAGAAAGGAAAACAAAAACAACATGAAAAACAAAAAAAAATAGAAAGGAAAACAAAATAAAAGAGAGTATGAGAATGTGAAGTAGAAAAAATAGAAGATGAAGAAAAGAGACTTGCTCTGTCTAACACATTACGAGGGAGAAAAGGAGGGGAAACGAAGATGAAAAAGAAAATAGAAAGCGGAGGAAGAGAACAAAGTTGAAGAAAAGATAGAAGAAGAAAAAGATAGAAAAAGAAAACAAAAAAGAAGGTAAAGAAGAAAAATAAGAAAAAGAAAACGAAGATAAAGAAGAAGAAAAGAGCCAAAAGACTCACTCATGACGGTGTTGACGAAGGAGGAGTTGTGATCAGGACTGGACAGCCCCGTGACGGCAATGACACTCACGCTGAAGCCTGCAGGTATTGTACCCGCCAGTCCTTCCACCTGGCCAGATAAATTGCGGCAATGAAATAAATTTTTTCGATTTCAATACGTCACATAGTACAGTGTCACACAGAACAGTGTGATACAGTACAGCATCGCACAGGACAGTGTCATACAGTACAGCATCACTCAGTGCAGTGTCTCACAGTACAGTCACATAGTACAGTGTGATACAGTGCAAAGTTACACAGTACAGCATCACACAGGACAGTGAGGGATATAGAATTAGTACTTTACAAAACTGGAGGGTTCGTTATCCAATATTTATCGACACGATTTTTGAATGTGCTCACAATGCCAGCATAATCCGGTTCCAGGTTCTGTCAATTTTAACTAAAAAGAAGTTTAGAGCTTGAGTTGTCGTAAAGGGCCTTATTATTAGCTTACAGCTAATATTTCTGGTTCAAACCTAATCGTCTCTGTCAAAAAAAACCTTTCCAGGGTAACATCGTTGAAGCCATTAAGACTTTTATAGGTCTCGGTACGTTGCGTTCGATTATTTTTACCCCGTATTGCAGAGATGCGTAGTTTCCTTCCACATTGAGCCAGTTGTTGACAGCCATGGGGCGGTTTAGGGGTGACAGCACGAGGCTGTACGACCCTGGGATGATGAAACCCGCAATGCCACCCCGCTCACCGTCCCGAAACTGATCATGTGACGACCAGAAGCTGCGGGGTGCAGAAAAAAGTTGATGAAAGTAGGGTGTATGGGGAAGTTCTGTACACAACTTTACAACAAACTAGTACACAACACACAATGTACACAGTACACATCAGCCCACATCATAGTACACATATCAGCCAGTACACACCACACAATGTACACAGTACACATCAGCCAGTACACAACACACAATGAACAAAGTACCAGCCAGTACACACCACACAATGCACGCAATGTACACGGCCCACACCAGCCTATACAAACTACACACTGTACACAGTGTACACCATACACTGTACACCATATACACAGTACACACCACACAATGCATACATTGTACACAACACAGGCATGCACTCACTGCCCCTGAGAGAAGAGGTTCCAGCCCACCATGCTGTCCCCCGGTGTGACGTAGAGGAAGTCAGTCCCAGAGTCCTCCTCAGGTAGACTGAATACAGGGTAGCCAGAGCACACTGTATCCTTAGAGCCGGAGTCACAACCTGGGGGTCATTATTACTATCATTACTCCGTGTCATCACGACCCCTCATGTAGCCAAAGCACACTGTATCCTTAGAGCCTGAGTCACAACCTGGGGTCATTATTACTATCATTACTCCGTGTCATCATAACTATTCTGTAGCATCATTATTTTTCTGTGTTCATCATTAGTTTATGATCGTCATTACGCTATATAATCATAATTATTTTGTATGATCATTATTTTCCTGTGCTCATCGTTAATTTGTGATCATCATTACTCTATATAATCATGATTATTTTGTATGATCATTATTTTCCTGTGTTCATCATTTCCTTGTCATCGTCATTACACTATATAATCATAATTATTCAGTGTGATTATTATTCTCTTGTGTTCATCATTACTTTGTGATTTACAGTACTCTATATCATCACTGCTCTGTGATAATCATTTTTATTTGGTTATCATCTTCTCTCTAACCTGGACAATATTAGGCTTTTTCAACTGGAATATAGACAATCTCTACGTATTCCAAGACAATAAAGGGTCAAAAATTTCGTGTATTTCGTAGTAGAGTCCAAACCTCTTTTTACCTTACATGCCATCTGTATTAACAGACAATCAATCACCAAACATTCAGCCACAGAAATAAGACCAATGCATTTTCTGACCCAGCACGCAATCTGTATTTATAGACAATCAATCACCAAACATTCAGCCACACAAATGAGACCATTGCATTTTCTAACCCAGCACGCAATCTGTATTTACAGACAATCAATCACCAAACATTCAGCCACTCAAATAAGACCATTGCATTTTCTAACCCAGCATGCCATTTGTATTTACAGACAATCAATCACCAAACATTCAGCCACTCAAATAAGACCATTGCATTTTCTAACCCAGCA
>VCRD01002443.1:10578-30179 GCA_006783055.1 Trinorchestia longiramus | reverse complement strand
TCAGCCACACAAATGAGACCATTGCATTTTCTAACCCAGCACGCAATCTGTATTTACAGACAATCAATCACCAAACATTCAGCCACTCAAATAAGACCATTTCATTTTCTAACCCAGCATGCCATTTGTATTTACAGACAATCAATCACCAAACATTCAGCCACTCAAATAAGACCATTGCATTTTCTAACCCAGCACGCCATTTGTATTTACAGACAATCAATCACCAAACATTCAGCCACTCAAATAAGACCATTGCATTTTCTAACCCAGCACGCCATTTGTATTTACAGACAATCAATCACCAAACATTCAGCCACTCAAATGAGACCATTGCATTTTCTGACCCAGCACGCCATCAGGAAAAGTGGTTTCAAACACAGTAACATCAGAGTCTTCGTAAGCTTTGGCGAGGGTCAGCATGCGGGTGCCCAGTTCAGTGGTGTAGGTGTTGACCACGCCCACCCAAGCACCTATGCCGTCTCTGCCTGATGCGCCCGTCGAGTTGGTGAGGGTGAGGCATCTGTGAGAACCGCATAGATTATGGGAAATTAAAGTGGAGTCGACTAATAGCGGAATGGAGTAGAATAGAACTGAATGAAATAAAGTGGAATATAATGAAATGATATGGAATAAAATAGAGTGAAATGAAATGAAATACAGCGGAATGGAATAGAGTGGAATGGAACGGAATGGAATGGAACGAAACAGAGTGAAATGGAATGAAGTACAGCGGAATGGAATAGAGTGGAATGAAACGAAATAGAGTGGAGTGGAATGGAATAGAGTGGAATGAAACGAAATAGATTGGAGTGGAATGGAATAGAGTGGAAAAGTCTAGATGCAGGGCGCATCACCCACCCGCTGTCGAGGCTACACAGCATGCCCCCCTCGAACAGGAAGGGGTCCTGCAGGGTGAATGCCCCCGGCCAATCAGGAGGTGGCACCAGGCC
Organism: Trinorchestia longiramus; assembly: GCA_006783055.1. Taxonomy (NCBI): domain Eukaryota; kingdom Metazoa; phylum Arthropoda; class Malacostraca; order Amphipoda; family Talitridae; genus Trinorchestia; species Trinorchestia longiramus. The sequence continues at coordinate 29,226 of VCRD01002443.1, read as the reverse complement.
TGGACAGAGCGAATCCAAGATACACAAATCAAAAAAAGGAAAAGAATACGTTATTTTAAATGAAGTTAATACATGATGCAAGGTTGGATTTTTACGATACCTACACAAGATCTGCTGACACACCAGGCCTATGCTACAAGCACCAAAATAGAAGTAAACCAAAAGAAAGGAGAGAGCAGTTAACTACAAATTAAATTGATACATGATAAAGCATTGGAGTTTAGAAATGCTAGTAGTAGAAATGCAAGCATTTCCATCCTACACCGGAAATGGGATGTTTGTTGGTGAAATTTTTCCTATTGAATCGTGGGAATACATCGGGATAGTCTGCGGGCTGCTTCGCCTAGAACCAGAGGATGAGGATGGTACGAAGCATTAATATCACTTTTCGTCTACATATCCAACATTTGTTGAAGACTGATGATAATAACAATAATAATAATAATAATAATAAACATATATAATAGACCATGTATCTCCATCTCTCTCTCTCTCTCTCTCTCTCTCTCTGTGTGTGTGTGTGTCCCATTACTTTCTATCTGTTACTGAAGAAAAATTATTGAACTGAAATCACAACGGGTATGAATGTAACACTCGAATCTAATTCGTGGAATTTTCATGGGAACTATCTAGTAAACATGATAATAATGAAGCCGGAGGAGGAGTGTCGTCATGTTTGAGTTTTGGAATAAGAACTCATCTTGAGAGGCACCTAATTTTATGAATTACCAGTGCAATGGCCTGCTCTCTTATATATCATCGTTTTTTGCTGCAATTTCTGAAATTCTAGAGTTGGCTTTTGATAGATTCAAATAAACATTATAGCTCATACATTCGATTTTTACTGCATATCCGCTGCCGCTGAGAAGCTACCGTAAGTCAAACCGCTTGTACTCTGTCTAAATTTGCAAGCCTCTAATTGGTCAGAAAAGATTACCAATTAGGTAATAAAATATTTCAGTTCATTATAAATCAGGCAGTCATCAAGACCAAAACACATGGCAGGTCTTTATCAAGACCAGAACACATGAGAGATCTTCATCAAGGCCAAAACATATGACAGGTTTTCATCAAGGTCAGAACACATGACAGGTCTTCATCAAAGTCAGAACACATGACAAGCCTCCATCAAGGCCAGAACACATGACAAGCCTCCATCAAGGCCAGAACACATGACAAGCCTCCATCAAGGCCAGAACACATGACAAGCCTCCATCAAGGCTAGCTCAAGTACCAGAGCTCACCGTGTGCTGTGCACAGCAGACAGAAAGCGAAGAACCACGAGATCATCGCAGTTTTGAAGCTGCTCCTGGCACTGTGCTGCTGATTGCTTTTATTTGGTACCTGTGAACTATAAAAAAGAAGTCAAATCAGTTTAGTTGAAATCTACTTGTAGCTAAGTTTTTGTCCTTATTAAGCACAGATGGGAACTCAAAATATGCGTGTAGTTAATTCCGTTAATTAGAGCAGGCCTGTAATTAGGTTATACTGTTTTTATTGTAGCTAAACTTTGAAAAATTGATTAGTTAATTCAATTAGTTGAAGTTCAACACAAGTAACACAGTACAACGCAAGTAACACAGTACAACACAAGTAACACAGTACAACACAAGTAACACAGTACAACACATGTAACACAGTACAACACATGTAACACAGTACAACACATGTAACACAGTACAACACATGTAACACAAGTAACACAGTACAACACAAGTAACAGTACAACACATGTAACACAGTACAACACAAGTAACACGGTACAAAATAACGGCACAAAACTTCAATAAAATTTGAAAAGTTTGATTTCTGTTTCCTCTGCAGTCGAGTGTTTAGCGTTTCAGGCCTCAGGTTCGAGTCCCGACGCACCACTCAAATTTCTCCTGCTTGTGACACAGGAGGCCAGAAAGACTAAGATGACTGATGGACTAAACAGACTATTTCCTCAAACTTACAGCTTTTTTCTGTTGTGCTTTTACGTGTAAATTAGTGCCCCTAGGTGTCAATTCTTACCCCTACGCGTCAATTCGTGCCCCTATGTGTCAATTCGTGCCCTTACGTGTCAATTCGGGCCCCTACGTGTCAATTCGTACCCCTATGTGTCAATTCGTGTCCCTACGTCTCAATTCGGGCCCCTACGTGTCAATCTGTGCCCCTAAGTATTCATACATGTCCTACGTGTTGATACGTGTTACTGCGTGCTCCTACGCTTCAATACGTGTCAATACGTGTCCCTACGTGTTCCAACATGTCCCTGGCTCAGGTCACAACACGAGGTGGACGGGAACAGTCACTGGGAGTAGCATCACTAAATTATCGATCTCATCGTTAACCCTTTAGCGACGAAAAGGACCATACGGTTCTCTTTTACGGTCTTTGGGAGAATTGTTCTAATAATCAAACAGTGAGCAATATGAGGTTGCTTCTAGGTTTGAACGCGGCGGCATGTTACAACGTCGTTCTTTTGGCTGCCTGGCACTCAGCGTGCTTCATTGCATCAGTGTTCAGACGGTCTTTGTGAACTTAGACGTAGGTACAAACTAGAAAAAAAGGTCGCTAAAGGTTTAAGAATTGAGAAACTAACGTAAATGTAATACGTACTTGATTGAAATAGAGTTTTTTTCTGTTCCCTTGAGAGAGAGGAGGCTGCGACTGACTAGGTGTGTCAGACAAGACACAGCTGCACTAGTGAGCTCAGTGATATCAGCAGCTCTTCTTCCCACGGTGATAGCGGAAGCATGCATGCAGGTATCTGCTGCCTACATAGTTACGTCCCCAATTGACTAACTAGTTGCATACCTAGCTGGCTAACTATTTTCCTACCTAACTGGCTACCTAATTGCGCACTCAGTTGGCTACCTACCTGGCTAACTAGTTGCGTCTCCAATTGGCTAACTAGTTGGCTACCTACCTGGCTAACTAGTTGCGTCTCCAATTGGCTAACTAGTTGGCTACCTATCTGGTTAACTAGTTGGCTACCAAGTTGCTTCCTCAGTTGGCTTACTAATTGGCTACCTAGCTGCCTACCAAGCTGGTTACCTAGCTGGTTACTTACCTTGCAACCTCATCTTCATTATCTAAAAAGAAAGTAGTAGTTCTGAAGTTCTACGTCATCCCGATAAGATGTATACTTGCTTAGGTCTCACAAACAAGCACAACCAAGTGGAAAAATTCCTAAAATTGGATGCTTGCAAATGTCCAGAACGTTTATCACGCAACTACAAATTTAAAAACCTGATGTTAACAAAATACGTACAAATTGAATTTATTCATGAATTTTTCTCCGTTTCATGTGAATATAATACACATCCTTCAACTATTAACAAAAAATATGCATCTTCTGCTCTCTTTTACTATGAAAAAACATTTGTCTTTACAATCGTAACACACTTGATCAAAATTAAACCCCTAATGTGTAATAAAAACTTGAAAAAAATTCAAATTATCTACAAAATAGTACTTGATTGTGGGAAATCGTTTTCAGTTTCAAGACTTTAAGGTAGCGACGTCTACCAATCCATTGTATCATCTTGAATTGAAGAACAAAAATTTACAACTTAGAAAACAAAAACGAAAAAATGTATCCCGTCTCAGTTTTGGAAGCAGTCAAAAGTTTTGCCTCAAATGGAGTCTCTCCAGCGATCCTGCCCACCATTGCTCAATCTGCTACAATCTACAGGGTGTCTCAAAAAAATGTACTCACCCTTTAACCGTTGCTAACATGCTGTCTTCTTTGTGTTGCAGGTGTGAGGTTTGAATCTTTGCGAACATGATTAAATGTGATTAAAGAATCATGTTCGCAAAGGTTCGAACCTCACACCTGCAACACAAAGAAGGCAGCATGTTAGCAACGGTTAAAGGGTGAGTACATTTTTTTGAGACACCCTGTATATCGCATAGGCATTGGGATGCTGACCGTGAATTACTACTTCATCTCTACTAAACTATCATCCGTAGCCGACTAGACTATGCTGTCCCACTATGTGGTACTGCTGTTCCTTCAAATCTCCTTCAGCTAAACAGCATTCAAAATCTTTATCTTTGCGTTGCTACTGGATGCCACAAAACTTCTCCTGCAGCTTCATTGGAGGTGGAAATTAATATTTTCCCTTTGTCAATACACAGAGATCTACTCACGTGTCAGTACCATAGTAAACTGCATCAACTTCCCAATGACATTGGTGAAAATTTACTTCAAGCTCAATTTCCTTCACAGCGAATTTCTTCTCCACTTCTGCCATCCATGATATCACGTGCAAGAGCTCTTTTTACTAATGTTGACCTGCAGATTCCGGCTCGCAGTGCAGCACCATTGGTTTCACCGCTCCTTCCCTGGTCCAAGGTGAAAACTTATATCTCTACTGATTTTCTCCCCACCTCTGTATCTTCTCTATCCAACCAAAATGTACTTCAAATGTACCACGAATTAATGAACACTTTCTTCTTGGGATACATCCCTATATTTACTGACGGCTCTTGCATTGCTGAACCTACCTATTCTTCATCTACAGCAGTGGTTATCCCTTCCAGGAGAGTTATCATAAACTTGAAACTCCTACCTCAAATTTACACTACGGAGGGTGAGCTTATTGTTATCAATGAAGCACTTCAATTGATACTGTTTAACAATTACATAGAAGACAAGTATCTTATTGTTAGTGACTCCTTGAGCTCCTTGCATCTCATACAGAATACAACTCCAAAAAATTATCTCCCTTTAGTGTATCATATACAAAACAAGCTGTTCAACGCTGCTTCTTCTCATAGTGTTTACCTGGAGTTTATTCTAGGCCATAAGGGTGTCCCTGGCAATGAGGCTGCAGGTGAGGCAGCAAAAAATGCCCATTTGCTGCGGTACCGCACACTAACGCTGTCCTCTTATGGAGAAACTAAGATTCTCACATATGCTGCCTTCAAAACAAAGTGGAAAACTGAGTGATTAAGGGGTATCCAACTGACGGGGAAGGGACGTAATCTATTGAAAATTCGACGTCTGCCCACAAAATTAGACAGCACTTGCTTGTCTTCGTGTTGGGCACAAGGGGCTTTGGTCACACTTCTATCGTTTCAGTATTGTGGCTGACCTCTATTGGTCTTGTGGGGCTGAAAAAAGTGTTGACCACCTTTTTTTTCTTCTGCCCTTACTACACTGCAGAACGTACCACTATGAAAAATTCCTTGATCGTTCTAAATGTACTATTTTACTTAAAAAATTTACTTGAAGGCGGCCTCTTTCTATAACCTACTTAAAAACAAATTATTAATATAGTTGCTAACTATCTATCATCTCTAAGGAAAATTAAAACCATCTGAAATTTCATAAAAATTGCAACATTGTAGAGAAGTGAACGGATTTTTCGAGTGGAACCACGTAGAATAAACTTTCTGTAACTTCTTTTAGCCTGGGTGTTAAACTTCAGAAAAACGATAAAACATCTCTGAAGGCATGGAGCTACTTGGACTCTTAGACTTAAACTTAAATTTGAGGGCCAGCGTTTAGCTGGGGCCTTTGTAACGGTCTTCAATTCCCTCCAACTCACAGAAACTGAACATTCAACATCAATATCGCTTACCCCACGCATACACCAAGAAACATTTAATATCATCCACAACAGTCATGTTACATTCCTCATCCAGCCCCACAATATATCTCATACCAGAGTCCCTGTAGCATTACATCGCTGCTCATGCTCCTATTATTTTCAAATTATGCGTATTAACAAATCCCGTACAAATTAAATCATATTTTTTACAATAAATTCCTTGTATTTTTATGAGTAGGTTTTTGTAACTCTAAATGAGGTTCATGTAAATTTTTAATTATTAAAAATTCGCTGTATTCTCAGAAATTATTCTTAGTACTTACCGAACTGTCGCTATGGTTCTTTTAAATTTCACCCTTAAGGAACCAATCCCGGTCCTTTCAAAAAAGACGTTATTCCGTACTTAGCTCTTGTGAAGACAACAACACACCTGGTGGGAATTTTCACTGCTCCCTTTACCAATTTTACTGAGAGTTGCGCCGGATTTCGTGCAATCCGTGCAACGCGCGTGTGCGGCGAAACTAAACGTTACGTCGAAAACAATAAAACATCCCTGAAGGCGTGGAGCTGCATGGACCCATCTCCGAAGCTCCAATAAAAGTGAAACAAGAAGAAGAACACACCTGGTGATCCTGCTCTCAGTCTTCATCACTCTTGATCATAACTCTTGATCATATCTCTTGTTCATCACTCTTGATCATCACTCTTGATCATCACTCTTGATCATCACTCTTGGTTCTCAATCTCTTCTACAAGTGGACAACGGATGTGTCTTCTCTCCACCTGCTGCCCTACTGATCAATAAAGAAACAAAAGCTGAGTCCCCGTGTTGTCATTGAATTCCCCAACTAGAGGTGCACAAGACGACTCCCATGACCTTACCTTCTGATAGATTGTTGCGTGTTGTGTTGTGTGTCGTAACATTTTTAAACTTGATTCTGGTAACACCTAGAAATATAACACTAGTAACAACCTCACCACAACCACAAAAACGTAACATCCCCTTCAACACACTTGACATTCCACTGGTTCTCTCCATACCTGGACCACATCCATGAGGCTCTCTCGCTCATGTTCATATTTACTACATTCTAAGACTAGATGTTCAAATATTTCCTCTACTCCTCTGTTACACTGCAGACATAACCTTGTATTCCCCTCATTCCACCTCCATGTACGCCCATTCACACTTAATGCCTTACATCTGACGGCAAATAAGAGTTGGCTGCCAAAACTTCCACCACATAACATTTCAAACCTTGGTACATTCTTACTGGCATACAAAATTAAAGTAATTTTCCCATTCATGCTACGATTCCATTTGTTCAGACCATGCTCTTTAGTTAGTTTTTCAATTTCTTTCTTCCACTTATTACAATCCCACTCCAGTCCTTTACCTCCATGATTTCTCAATAACTTATCGTCTATAGGTCTTCCAATTCTAACACAAAGTCTTCTGAATCTTCAGTTTTCTTGTATACCCCCAGCAAATTTTCTCCCAAAGACTTTCACTCAGATTCCATTCAAAGATTTGTTTAGCCCATCTTTTATTCTCCATTCGCTCAATTCTCACCTTATAATTCAACACAACCTTTACCATTCTTTCAAAAAACAGACTCTACCCTCGATCCCCTCTAATAGCTTCTACAGCCGTCCGTTTTGGAGCACCTAATGCCAAATAACTTACCGTATTCTGCAGCACCTCCAACTTTTCAAGGTCTTCTTCATTCCATGCCATAACATTCATGCCAAACATTATGCTAGGTACCGCAACATACTTCCAAATTCCTCTGACATAATCATACTTATTTGCTCTATATTTGGTCACACTACTCAGTCTTTCCCACCACTGCATAACTTTTAACACTTTCTCACCTTTTGCTCTTGCACATCTATCTTCACTCAACATACATCCCAGGCATTTATTTTCTTTAGTTCTGCCTATCTTAACTTCTCCAATATTCCATTCTGTATCTCTGTCAGTCTCATCACCATTTATAACCATGACTTTACTTTCATCTCCTCTAAATTTCACCTTGAAATCTTTACTGAATCTGTTATTTTTTTTGGTGGGTGCCTGGCCTGGGGTTGCCAGTGTTATGTTTATAACAATATTCAGAAGGTAAGGTTAAGGGAGTCGACTGGTGCACCTCTAGTTGGGGAATTCAATGACAAGACGGATACTCAACTTTTGTTTATTTATAGATCCGTAGGGCAGCTGGAGGACAGAAGACATCCGTAGTCCACGAGTGACAGAGATTGGAACTAGAGGTAATGATAGAGAATATGATCGAAACTAGGATCAAGAATATGATCAGCAATATGATCAGGAATGTGATCAGGAATGTGATCAGGAATGTGATCAGGAATGTGATCAGGAATATGATCAGGAATATGATCAGGAATATGATCAGGGATATGATCAAGAATACGACCAAGAATACGACCAAGAATAGGATTTAAAAAGGGCAACGATAAAATGAAAGCAATGAGCGCTGAGAGCAGTGCTGAGTGAGAGCAATGAGCACTGAGAGCAGTGAAAGCTGAGATGAAAGTTGTGATGAAAATGGTGGTAAAAAAGAAGTGAAGACTGAAGAAGGCTGAGTTGTGATGAACAAGAAGGCTGAATTGAAGAGTATGAAGAAGGAAGCTGTGAAAGTTGTGAAGGCTGAGAGCAGGACCGCCAGGCGTGGTGTTATCTCTTAAAAGCTACGTTCATGTTCACGTCGGTTTGGGCTCTGCAAGTCGTCTCAGGGGTGAACTTTTTTTAAAAAAGAACCATAGCGACAGTTCTTTCGTACTAAGAATGGTTTTACAAATTACAGCGAATTTTTAATATTTAAAAATTTACAAGAATCTCACTTAAAGTTACAAAAACCTAATTACAAAAATACAGGAAATTTATTGTAAAAAGTACGATTTAATTTGTACGCGATTAATTAATACGCATAACTTGAAAATGGAGCATGAGCAGCGATGTGATGCTACAAATCCATCTACAATCTCCAACATCCATCTCCAACATTCGACTTCGAAGCTTCAATAAATGTGAAACAAGAAGAAGAAAAGTTTTGCCAGCCAACCACTATCAGGATAACTTTTTACACAAAAAATTTTGTAGTACAACATAAAATAAATTAAAACAGGGGCATTATACCAGCTTGAAAATTTTAAATCAATAGATATGTACCACACGACAATGAAAATTCATGATCGATTAAAAATTTTTCTCCACAAAAACACATTTTTCTCCATGTCTACTGACATATACCTAAAGAATTTTCATTTATTTAAGATTTCAAACTTTTTTAGCGGTAATTTTGCAGGAAAGTTAAAGTTTTTATCGAGATTTGAGGAACCAATTTAGAAGTTTTCTTTCCGTGGTGAACGGAATATCCGGGATTTAGACAACTGAAAATTACGAGTGACACTAAAATCCCTTGGTACAACTTAGTTCTTATCTCTTCGGCTAGAGGCGTTGTGGGTGTATGAAGTGATGTTAGGGTGTCTTCCTAGGTTCATCACTTTTTGAAGTAAGGTATCCCTTATGGTGCTAAATTTATTCTATGTATCGTACATTATTGTAAGTAACGTTGATCCACATGATTATTCGATCAGTCTTTGAGGCAGTTTAGAGTGATATCCTTTATCAAATGGCTTGTCCATAAAACTTTTTCAGAATACATAAAATATTAAAAATTGCTTTATATTTGTAATACCCTGCACTAAATATCGAAAATTGATGGGATCTATGCATTCTTAAATCTTCAAATTTATTTATCATTGAATATGTTTTTGTAGCCACAAACAAGTCTAAAAGACCTAGCTTTTGGTGTTATAGATAGGTAATCAATTAATGAAAACTGAAGAAATTAAGGATATTAAAACTTTATACAAAATTAGATTATTGCATTCCCTTATTAGCCATGTTCTGTTGTGTGAAGGCTTAGTTTTCCTAAAGGAACACCACTACATATATACAAAAATATTGGAATAAGTTCAAATTTGTCATAAAGATTTTGTATTGGTTATTTTTTTATTTCAGTAATACTGATACAATAATGTTCCATAATGTTAAAGAGTTGCTGATATTTGGGTAATCTGTTATTAAAGAAGCTATTTTTATTTTTTTGTGAGTGTGTGATTGGTTTGAAATTATGATTTGTTTGTTTGATTTCACAAAAAGTTCTGTGGGTAAATAATGCTATTAATTTTTCTAAAATCATGTTCATTCTTAGAAGGTTATGTACATTATTGGAAGGTCATGTTCATTGCTGGAAGGTCATGTTTATTGCTGGAAGGTCATGTTCATTGCTGGAAGGTCATGTTCATTGTTGGAAGGTCATGTTCATTGTTGGAAGGTCATGTTCATTGCTGGAAGGTCATGTTCATTGCTGGAAGGTCATGTTCATTGCTTGAAGCTAAGGTTCATTGCTGGAAGGTCATGTTCATGGCTGGAAGGTCATGTTCATGGCTGGAAGGTCATGTTCATGGCTGGAAGGTCATGTTCATGGCTGGAAGGTCATGTTCATGGCTTGAAGGTAATGTTCATTGCTGGAAGGTGAGGTTCATTGCTTGAAGGTCATGTTCATTGCTGAAAGGTCATGTACTTATTATTCATATGCATTGCTGGAAGATGTTCTCATGTCAAGTGTGACATTTTAACATTGACTTGTGTGTATTCAGTACAGCATTCATATGATGTATAATACAGCATTCATGTGATGTGTAGTACAGCATTCATATGATGTATAGTACAGCATTCATAGGATGTTTTAAGACTATGGATGTGATGTATGGTACACCATACATGGGATGTTTAGGACAGGTTATGTAGTGTTTATGACAGCATTTATGTGCTGTTTATAAAATGAGTATTTTTTCTAAATTGATATATTATTTCATTGTTGCAGGGATCTCAATGATGGTGATGGTATGGACAGAAACAAACAAACGGAAGCCGAACTAGCTGATGAGAAATATATCAAACCTAATCCTGGAGAATTTCCTATCTACAGTCGAGTCAACAAGAAGTTAAAACGTTTGAAACCTCAAATTTCAGACCCTCTTGCTCAAAAGTGTACCCAAGACAAACCATTCGAGAAAGACTTGACCTACATCCAGCCGTATTTTGCTACACACATTCCAAAGAGTGACAGTACTGGCAGCTTCTTTACAAACAACATCCAGCAATGTTCTGTGATAAAGATTAAGCAACCTTTGCTGCACTCTTCTAGTCATTCTGCTTTTGTAGACTCAGAGCTACCATCAAGTAGCCAAGAGCTTTATTCTGCTTCAAGAGCATGCAAAAACAAGTCATCCATTCTTGCTTTCCCTGCCAATAAGACTAAAGATAGTCATGCAGAAAAATCTTCACAGCCCATATATGCAGTATTAAAACCAGAAAAACACAGTGCCACTGCTTGCTCAAAAGTCAATTCTGACTCTAAATATCAAGAAAATGGATCTTTAGCAAACAAACCAGTGGCATCTGATCAAACTGATGATGATGATGATAGTCCACCTCCTCCTCCTCCAGTGAGAAACAGCAGCATTGTGTGCAGTAAAATATACCAGAAAATAGCCAGTAATTGGAAGTTTGATTATCTAAAGCAACCTATTCAGGCCCTTTCAAGGAAGAGTTACAGTCCTTCCAGTGTGAGCATTGATGATGCAGCAAAGGGTGTAGGTTGCCCCTCTTCAACAGCTTCTGATGTTTATGCTTCTGCCTCTGAAGTTGAGAATAATTTGGATGATAAGCCTCCTGTTCCACCTAAACGTTGTAGTAGCATAGCCATTAAAACTGACTCTGAACTTGTAACTCATGTGGATCCTTGTGAAAATACACCAACTACTGAGAACCTTTCAACATCTAGTCAGAATAAACTTTATAAAGACTCCAAGTCATCCACTGGATCTGCTAGTGGTTTGAGTGATCAGCAACAAACTAGGTTAAATAGTGTAGGTATTATTCCTCATAGTCAGGTACTTTGTGATAAAGAACTTCTAAAGACATCTGATGGTGGAACTACTGATCTTCATTCTGCACAAAAAAAGATTGTAGGTGGTATATCTAATTGTGATATTGATTATGACTTGCATATTACACAAGGTGCTGATATATATGATATTTCTGTGCGGCCCAAAATCAGTTACTCTGATCTAGTGAACAGCATCTCGAGCAGTGGTACAAATGCAGACACTGACTGGGAGAGTAGCATAACAAGTGACTCTGATGCTGCTCTAGATGCTCATGATCCTCTGGAACAAGAGTCAGAGATAAAAGCAATTGCCAAAACTGAACTCTCAGTCCGACCAAAGGTCAAGAAAAGAAACAGCACTTTTAGGAATAAATCACACTATCTGAAACCTTCTTTTAGTGGGTTAGATAACAGCTTTTCTGATGACAGCTTAGGTATACCTGATCAACTAGATGAAAACAAGCTGAACAAACTTTCCTTGTGTGATGAAACAAACTTGTTGTCCACTTCACCTTTGTTCACATCAAATCCTCTTATAGAACATTTATTTCCTGGTTATAAATCTCAAGAATCTTCTCTAAGCTCTTCACTCTTGGTCTGGAATTCTCCAAAATCAACTTCAATACCTCCAACTGCCAACATAGAAACATACCTTGATAAAGTCTCTTGTGTTGATTCTGAAGACTGGCAAGAAAAACCCTCTACTGGTTCAATAGTGCCATCTGTGGGATTTTCTCATTTCAAGTCATTTGAAGAAGAAAAACCAGCTAAGAAATCTGCAGCACCTGCTACTCTAGTGCGCCAGGTATGGCTTTTCCATTACGTATCTAAAAGATTAATCCTTGCTAGGTAGCTGGGTATTCTATATGAAATTCAATGCACAAATTTGTGAGAGTTTACTTTGCACACTTGATTAAACTTTACATGATGTAGTATTTGTTAAGTGAATTATAATTTTATCAAAACCCAAGAACAGTTTATCTCAAAGGTTCATTGCTTATCTGTTGATGCCAACTGATGATTATCTTTATTTGGTTTGAATTGCTACTTTCTTATTAAAGCAGTGGTACTTAAGCAGCATTTTACCAGAAAAAATATTAGAGGCCAGTTCTGTGCAATATGTTCATAGTTTGTATAGAGGAAAATTGAAATGAAAAAATTACACTTTTCCTACAATGCCATGTTAGGAGCAATTCAATAATACAACCACATCCCTAAAAACAACACAAAGTAGTAACTTATATTTTTTTTTTAAACAATAAAGTCTTGTAATATTTTGTATTGCTTAGACTGGCAAAATATGTTAAAATCTTTATTTTAGCTTCTAGATATATTTTTTAGAGTGAATAATTTTATTGCATTCATAATCAAATTTTGAAATGGTAAAATCACTATGGACACCCTGTATTTCTTTCCAAGGGGTATTCTTGAGGGTCACATTGGTACACATGAAAGCACTGTGGCACCCAACAGTGAGTCACACTACAGGAAACATGTTAAATTTTCTCTGTTTGTGCAGCTTTCAAGTCCTGTTATTGGGATCTGCGGCAGAGCTGCGGAGAGAAACAAGTCCAAGCTTGAACTTCACAAAGATCATTTCTCGTGCATCCAGCACGCAAGCTGCTGGACCTGCTCAGCTTGTCAGTAAGTTAATGCAAGAATATGAGCAGTAAATTTATCTAAGTAGATCTTTTATAGTTGCAGCATTACTACTTGGCTGCCAATCTTGACTTCATTTGAAAATTCAATTTTATTTAATATTCTTCTTCTATACTTGGAGTATTGACTTTGAAGAGCGAAACACAAAAGTAGAACGTGCTTCTTCATTTCACTCATCCTCATGTCTGCCTCAAGTGCACTTTGCTTGTACAGTCCATAATTGGAATCACACCAGATCTGTTTAATATTTTTCAGTAGTGACTTGAGGTCTGATGATAATATTGGGCTGCTCTTGCTGTGTAGCATTGCACACATTTGTTAAAGCTGCCTATCATTTATTTTTTATCTTTTAGGTAACCATTCCCTGTATCTTAGTACTCTTGAACAAGACTGCTTCAAATCTGCTTTTTGGTAAAATGAGTTTGATTTGACATAAATTACTGAATTTACCAACCTACCACAACCTTGTATGGTACACAAGTTGTATTACATACAAGTTTGTGTAACATACAACCTTTTAGAATATATAATGTTATTAGCAATGTTGTTCACATTTGCTGTTTTAGTCTTATGTGTGATTTTATTTTATTGCTTGCTTAGCCTTTATTCTATTAGTGAGTAAGTTGACCAGTTATGAATGGATTTATTATTTTTGTAGATGGATCTTTTCTTCAATGATTCATATCCTGCTAGAGATATTAGTGCTGAAATTGGTTTGCACATTTTTGTTTATTTTATTCATGCTAAGTAGAAATTAGATTTTTACCTAAAATTCACTCCACATTCTTGTAGTTTTTTCCCAATCTATTAGGGGTACCAAAAATTTCTGTTCTGAGTTATGTTAGGAATAATAATTGAAAGAAATATTACTGGAAAATCTTTATTGCTAACAAAATAGTCACCATCATTAGATATAACCGTTGTCCACCTACTTAAGAGCTTTTTAATCTCCCCTTCAAAAAAATTAACATCTTTGAAAGAAATAAAAGAATTAAACTCCTCTTCGACCTCATGAACATTTGTGAATCTTTTTCTGATGATGAAATGCTCTAAAGAACGAAATAAGTAAAAATCTGATGGAACAAGGTTTGGCGAGTATGGTGGGCTAGGAAGAACTTCCCAACCCAAGGACTTTATTTTAAATTGAGTTTGTTTGGCAGAATGGGGTCTAGCGTTATCGTGTTGCAAAATGACTCCTTTCCTGTTCACTAGAGCAGAACATTTTCATGCAACGATGCATTTAGACGTGCGAGTTGTTGACAGTAAAGGTCTGCAGTAGCACTTCTTCCTTGCTCCAAAAACTCAAAGTTAAAGAAAAAAAATAATACAGGACTTTCCGGTACCCTCAATAGTTATTATCCTTTTTCCTTTATTCTCTAATGTGATAAAACCATTACGAGAATCTAATTTATTTACCATTTAAAAATACTGTAGTTTTTGCATCATCTTGCAGAATGTGTTTTCGTGGTCTGTTAATAAATATTTGATGGTGTCTAGAAATAAAGCCAAGTCCTTGACTTGAAATGAACGTTAATTACTGACTTAAACTGAACCCTAGTAACTAAATCAAAATAAACAAAGGATTAACATGAAGTGAATGCTTTCCATTGAATTTAAATAGTGCATTTGATTTTTAACATAATGATAGCAATCGTGGGAGATAAACATCAAAACTGTGACTTTAAATCGGCCATTACTGATATATCAATGTGAACTGTTGCCATTCACTGAAGCAAACTGTTCCCATTTATGTTGAATGATCATTTAGTATTGACTGGGATTTTATATTCCCAATGGACTGAAATAAAAAAATTTCATTGACTGATATGAACTATTACGTCACTGAAATAAACTTTTTCAATTGACTGGAAAGAACTGCTTCCAATTAAATCAAATAAACATTCAACAATGACTGGAAATGAAGAATTATCATTGACTGAAAATGAAGAATTATCATTGACTGAAAATGAAAAATTATCATTGACTGAAATGAAAAATTATCATTGACTGGAAATGAAGAATTATCATTGACTGAAAATGAAAAATTATCATTGACTGAAATGAAAAATTATCATTGACTGGAAATGAAGAATTATCATTGACTGAAATGATTACACTCAGTAGACCTGACTGCTTAGCATGCCTCATGTCTTGTGTTACTCAGCAGCATGCTTGCAGCAGTCCACTCGCTGGTTGTCGTGTAGTTTGTACGTGCAGCCCTCATCACCTCTTGCTGCATGACTACCCCATCCCCTGTGGTGAGTGCAGCCCGTTCCCCTGTGGTGAGTGGAGCCCGTTCCCCTGTGGTGAGTGGAGCCCGTTCCCCTGTGGTGAGTGGAGCCCATGCCCCTGTGGTGAGTGCAGCCCGTGCCCCTGTGGTGAGTGCAGCCCGTGCCCCTGTGGTGAGTGGAGGTAGTAGGTGTTATTCTTATGTTGCAGACCGCTATGTATCTACCTTGCTTACGTGCTCGCCTGACTATCCTATTTTACAAATGCTGCTTCTTGTGACTACCCAGGCCATGCAATGTCCTGATAGTTCTTACTCAAGTTTCAAAACTCACACTAATTTTAACTGCTTCTCATAATAAATTTGATCACCTTTTAAACTGGAAAGTAAATTTGAGAAAAACAGCCAGTGGTTAAACCGAAAATCGAGTAATAATGATAAGCAAACAGCCATCATATAAATGCCAAGTGACTGGAAAAATTAGTGTAGTAGTATATGAAACTAGCAGAGAAGTGCTAGTAGACTACAAATTTCTGCTTCTTGCGACAGTTTCTTGGCCTGGATCATGATATACCTCCGTTCTGACTGAGCTTTGTGTTGAAGCCTAGTACTGAAGTGCTGTCCACAACGCTAGGTGCGTACACAGCGTTCATGTGAGTGGCTCTATGTGCATACACAGCATTCATGTGAGTGACTGTGTGCACACACAGCATTCATGTGAGTGACTCTGTGTGCACACTGCATTCATGTGAGGGACTATGTGCATATACAGCGTTGTGACGCTAATACTTGCATTATTATGGACACTCAGCTATTTATTATGGGTCAATGTTTCTTAATTTCACCTAATTAGACATAAAAAGTACGTATTTTCGAGTATTTGAACCAGAATTCGTAGGTTTGTGTGTTGATTAGAACTGAGAAGTTTGGGTCTTAAGGTAAGCACTACTTTCTTGTTGACAATTCAGGGTGAGATGCCACTTTTCTCTGTTACAGCGTCTCACATCTTATGAAGAATACTCTAAATTGGTACTCGGCATACTAAATAGTGTACCACCGAGTCTTTAACTCTTTGACCGCGATGTGTACCATATATGGTACATGGAATCTTAATGATACATATAAACTAATTCGGGAGTCGCGGTCAATGCGTTAATCATATGTATATTTAGTGCTTATGAATAAATATGAAGTAAACATACATCACACATCCGTATTGCCTCAGCAAATTTCTGTAACTTAAAATGTTCAGTCGTTCTGACTTGGTAATTGTGTTCAGTCGTTCTGACTTGGTAATTGTGTTCAGTTGTTCTGACTTGGTAATTGTGTTCAGTCGTTCTGACTTGGTAATTGTGTTCAGTCGTTCTGACTTGGTAATTGTGTTCAGTCGTTCTGACTTTGTAATTGTGTTCAGTCGTTCTGACTTGGTAATTGTGTTCAGTCGTTCTGACTTGGTAATTGTGTTCCAGGTTTGTGAATGTTGACCACGCTGTCCAATGCCTGGTGTGTCACACCCGGCCTACAAGTGCCCTGGTGCTCCTGCCCCGTGCAACGCTCAGTCCCTCCTGCTGCAGAACCTGCCAGTGCTCTTCCAAGCCCCTCCTGCGCTACCAAACTGCAAATGATCTCCATTTTCAAAAAAGTTCCAACAGTCTCCCCTCTCCAAACGGAGCGGCATCTCTAGAAAAGGCAACCCCGAAAGAAGGGAGTGAGTTAGATGCAGGGTCATCTGAAAAAAAGTCAATTCAAAGAGACAGGAGTAAACTTGATTCAGCTTTATCTCAAGAAAAGTCAATTCAAGGAGACGGAAGTGTACTTCATTCAGCTTTATCTCAAGAAAAGTCCATTCAAAAAGAGGGGAGGGAACTTGATGCAAGTTCAGAACAGAAGCTGAGGAATGAAACTCCTTGTGGACAGCAGAAAGCTGTGTCTAGAGCTGAAATAGCCATCCCTGCGCCTAGTGTTATAGTTCATGACATCTCACGACTCAGCTGGAAGTGCAGCAAGTGTCGGCACTATAACTCCAGACATAGTGCCAGGTGCTCGTCCTGTGTCAAGTATTCCTCTGCTGCAAGCTCTGCGCAAATGGAAGTCAACAAGAAGAGAACTGGGAATTTGAACGTGATGAACGGGGGTGTGTGTGGACTGGGGAGTGATGAGGGTAAGCTTGATAATGTGATGCCCCCCGTAGAGGAGGTGGAGCGGCCTCTTATGGTAGAAAACAACCTGTATTTCTTAGGTAGAGACAATACTCCTGTCACTATAGATGCTCAGGGAAACATTGCAGCGAGGCAGACCCACACCCGCAAAGAAGGCAGCGAAGCTTCAAGTACTAGAATAACACCTGCCACTGCTGCCTCCTCCTCCAAAGGGTTTAACTTGAATGAGATTGGCCAGGAACCTCCAGAGGCCGTGATGTCAGTCGCTTGGTTATGTGATTATTGCACCTTCACCAACCCTCCTTCTTCCAGCGTGTGCGGCGCTTGTGGAGTTCCTAGAAAAAGCGCAAAGGCCAGTGTTACTCCTAGAAAAACTAAAGGCCATAGTAGACACCCCAGTACAAAAGTAGACAGATCTAATGATGCTCCCGTCATCGATCTACGGAGTCCACTCAGGGAGAAAGATTCTACTGAAACCTGTGATGATGATACCTTAGCTCTCAAGCAAATGTGGACGTGCGCCAAATGTTCTTATGCTTACAATCCTAAGTGGTCAAAGTTCTGTGATATGTGTAATAGTTCTAAGAATTATGTTAGTGAAAGAACTCGAGAAGTATTGAAACAAAACCTAGACGACGACTTTCAAATACTTCCTGTAAATCTGGGGCAATCGTTGCCCGATTATTCTCCTGAACAACCATGGACTTGCGTCAAGTGCACCTTGCTGAACTCGGGGTCTTCGAACGCGTGTAAGGCTTGCGATGGTTCCCGCCTGAAGAGCATCAGTCAACTGAATGACCAGACCTTGAAGAAAGGCGAGTTCTGGACGTGCTTGGTGTGCACTCTCAAAAACGCACTGGCTGCCAGACGCTGTAAGGCATGTAAGGCTAGAGTCGATGGATCTGGAGGTACCAGGGAGAAACTCTTCGGCAGTGGCGAGGTTTCGGGTGCTGGTGTAGCATCTGTGGTCTTAGTCCCTGATGTAGAAAGAATGGAGTCTGGTCCTGGCAAAAAAGACAAAGCATCAAGTGTTCTCAAATCTAGTCAGTCGTTTGATGAAGGTGGTGGTGGTGGTGGTG
>VCRD01002442.1:66780-83935 GCA_006783055.1 Trinorchestia longiramus | reverse complement strand
GATTTGTGTTTCGAATTGTGTTCTTCAAAGGACTGGTTGTTGTTTTGAAATAATTTCTGTAATCACGTTCCACTTCTGTTGTTGACATTGTCCGTGTGTAGATTTGCAAAATTCTTATTCTTTGTTCTTTGCTGTATGGAGACATGAAGAGAATTAAGGGTTTGCAATGAAGCAAAAATCAAATGTCAAACTGCTTCGTAAATAGGATTCCAAGTATCCTATTGTGCTATAAAAAGGTTTTTCTTTCGAATAAAACAAGTTTCAATATCCTAGCGTTAATAGTTTTCGGTTTATTAGCAAATCAAAAGGGCCAGTTACTTCTGGGACACCCTGTAGTATTTTTAAAAATGTGCAGGAAATCCTGGTGGAAGTCAATGTTGGGATTTTTTCATGTATTAATGTGTTTCAAACATATTTTGTCTCAGAAACTAAATGATTTGAAAACAGTGTAACCAATGACATGAAAGTCAGAATTGCATTCCTCCTAAATTAACAATTTGTAAAGAACTTCATTGTAACTTCTTTTGAAGATCTTTCCTCCCCAAAAACTTGCGTGTTGTTACAAACTTCTCACTTTAATTAACAGAAAAACAATAATTTTTTCGATAGAATGGCATAGTCCAATGCCCTTTTGTGACAGAACTGACTGAAAAATACACCAGCTATGCTGAAAATTTCACCACATCACGGCAAGCTGAAAAAAGTCACTCTGTGCTGGGCAAACTGATCTGTACGACTTGTGATCAACAGCTTGTTTAGTTTCCCCTCACAGTTGTACTGCTTCCTTCAAATTTGTTCTACACTTTAATGGTTTAGATTTGCTTGCCTAGACTTTAGTTATGTAAATATGTGTCTTATGTAATCACTCCTTCCTCAAATCCCTAACTATTTGCTCAAATAATGTAAGTGCACATACAGATGTTAAAAATGCCGTTATGAGTTCAAATTTAATGTTTATAGTTATTAACTAGCTAATAAAATATGTATTTCAATTATTGTTATTGCTAGTCATTGCTAGTATATGTAAAATAGGTATTTTACTAATTCAGGCTTAATATTTCACGTTAATAATTCTACTAAAATTTCAATTTAGAATATTAGTTCCATGAGTTTAACTACAATTTGAAGCACAGTCAGTGCGTAGGCAGATGAATACTTTGATTATTTCCGTTCAAATGTTCTTTTGTTCTTAAGTTCTTAATTTATTTTTATCTTAGTTACATATTTCATGAAACCATTGTTATCGATAACTGTGTGTCATTATTAAATTAATTTATTGGTATGAGTGATTTTTTTAATATGATTATAGTAAAGTAGCCGTTTCTTGAGTAAACAAAATCAGGTACTGAAGTAAAGGTTTCTCAGTCCTCTTGCTTCTGAGGTATCATCCTCATACTAGAAAACGTGTAAATGCCCAATTTAATGTGATTCCATATATGCCTACGCGATGACTCTCTCTGCAGCATTGTTAGCAGGAAATTAACCTACTTTCAATAGATGTAGGTTCAATAGTTGTATTTTTATAAGCAATAGAAACTCACCTGTGCTAGCGCTCTCATTCAGATAAATTTTCTTCAATGCAGTTACATAACAAGCTTCTCCAGTTCCTTTTCAATAAGGTTTGTTCAGACTCACGAGAAGCCCACGAGCGTTTGCATCCCTGTAAGTCATGTACGACTCCGTTCAATACAATTGGATTTCTATTACAGAAACTCTCCCAGTCAAAACGTCAATGGAAATCAAGGTAAGGGTTTGTTATGCGCTGTTGAAAGCTCCATTGTCAAGCTTCGTCAACTACTATTGAGTGCAGTCGAATTAAATGTATTTCTATTTTGATGTTCAGGTCCTGGGAAATTTTCGAGAAAATTTAAATCATTAATGACCATGGGATTTACTGATGGTTAGCTTGCAGCGAATTTTTTATTGCAATAAGAAGCAAATATTGCACAACAACGGTGAGATCTTTCTTACTGCAGTAAGGATGCTTGTTTGGATGTCAAATTCTCAGCATCAGATTTAAAAATGATTTAAATCGCAGGAGTTATCAGAAGTCATTGTGAATTGTTTATGCATGTGTATGTGATACGACTCTGAAAAAATAATTTCTTTTAAACAAGTTATTTCACTAGGTCTTTATTCGCTAAACAGCCAGTTTACTTAAAACAACGACAGCAAATAGTGTGTGCATAAATAATTTAACCCTAGGGTCACTGCATGCTGAATATTACATATACTCTTACATATATACATACATACACTCTTTCCTGTTATTTTATAAATCGACAATAACAATCTCAAGGAATATATGAGAAAAAATCCACGACATTTCTTATTCATGCATGATTATTAAAAAATCGTTAAATTTACGCAGATTAAGGAAGAAACTCGTTCTTCAGTGTGACAAAACATGCCGTGTCTTCCTCGGTGCCAATAGGGATCGCAAGTTGCTGGTGCCGCTCTTTGGGTTTGGGATGGACGAACTTTTAGTCTCACGAGGGTTGGGAGAACAGCGAACTTTTATCGTAAAGTTGAAGTGAAAGGCATTTGTTTGGCTCGATGTATGGGTACAAGCTACGTGATTTAATATTTTAAGAGGATACAGAAAGCGAGAGTAATACAATGACTGAAATAGAATTGAAAAGGTTTAGCTTTGTGAATAACTGTTCCAATTTTATTTTTGGATTGTTTCTAACGTTGCTATTCTGAACCAATTCGAATAGTTTCAGTAAATTGTACGGTGGCTTAGTTGGAAATAGAGAAACGAAAATAAATGAAACTTATTCTATGAGAAAAATCAATAGCATTTCGTGATAAAATTTATTCTTTATGCGACCAGTAAACATTGCAAATACATTGATATTTAGTATAACTACGAGGTGTCTAAAATCTATGTTTATGGGCTAGAAATCTTCAAGACTAAAATGAGAATGATATTGTCATGCAAAGTTATGCCCATCCAGTAGACTTGTTACAAATACCTTATTAGAAATCGTGTCAGGGATGCCCTCTGCGTAGATAAGCTGTTCTTACGTATGAAACACATGCACTAATGTGTTCAGAGTGACTAATTCAACAAGTGACACAATGTGTTCTGCATAATTGATGCAAGCGACACCAATGTGTTCAATGTGCCTGCTGCAACAAGTGACACCAATGTGCTTACTGCAGTAAGTTACATTGAACTAACTGATGTTTTCCAAAAAAAAGAATTCATCCTAACCAATCATCCCCTCAGATTTGTGCAAAAATAATCGCAGCCTTCATTTTTACGCAGTCTGGCTATTTGGAAAGATCCAATTAGTAGCATATGCTAATTGACTTCGAATGGTCCATTACCCAGCACCGTTATGGAAGTGGTCAACTGCCTATTTCCTTACATCGTTATGAAAGTAAAAGTCGAAAACGGTCTAGTGCTCAGCATTAATAGAGAAGTGGAAGTTGAAAACGGTCCAACACTTTGCACTAATGAAGTGAAAGTGGAAAAAGGTAAGAAACTCAGCAATAATGGCAAAATGGAAGTGAAAAACGATCCAATACTCAGCACCGCTGTGAACACGAATGAACAAAAATAATTTCTCGAATCAAGAACTCAATTCTGTAGCTTTCTAATGCAGAAATTAAGCCTGAAGGTCAGCCAAAATATTGTGGAAACAAATCGAAGGTTGTAATCCACAATCTTGGGCTGTTCTAGAATAATCACGCGTGGAAATTAGGATATAAATTGCCTATGTTGCGTGGCCTGAACATGCGACTAACGCTCATCATCTCTGCGTGGTGGAGCACCAGAGGGACCTAGCGTGTTCCAGAGCTCATGTGCTGAGACGAGGCTTGCAGGAGGTGTCATCGAAGTGGAATGCAGTGCAAATAATAGGTGCACCACATATAATGAGAGCACCGCGAATAATTTGTGCAGCATAAGTAATTAGTGCACCGTGAATAATTAGTGTACCATAAATAATTGGTGCTCCATAAATACTTAGTGCCCTTGAAGACTATTCGTGGAACACGCACAATTAGTGCTTCCTGTACTTCACTGCCTCATAGACTTCAGTGCCTTCCGTAATTCACTGCCTCCTTCACCTCACTGCATCCTGAACTTCACTGCGTCATGTATATCACTGCCTACTGTACATCACTGCCTCCTGCAATTTATTGCTTCCTGCACTTTACTACTTCTTGCCCTCTGCTGCCTTTTGCACCGTACGGTCTAAAATAATACACTAGAATTTTTGATGTAACTTGAGATATATTTCGAAAATTTGTTATATTTTAAATTCTAATTAAACAAAAAATTTTGTCCACGCCCGCTCATGCTGTTTCACAACCTAAGCAGCTCTCGCTAGCATAAGTCATTAGTGAGAACCTTTTATTTTTAACTAATCTATTGCGAGCAACTGGCTTGAAATGCATGTAATTACCCTTACGAGGTTCTTTTATGTCAAAAAACTTTGAGCTTTGATGTGAAAGTTCCGTAGAGTAGTGTACTGATGAAGCTTCGCTCAAGCGAGGCTGTTGTTGACTGTCTACTGGCTTTTGTACACGACGTTGTGTGGGCAACTAGCACTGATCACAATTACTAGCATGCAAACTGAAATTGTACGCAAATGTATGGTGAAAATTGAATATAAAAGGATATATTTAGTACAGAATGCGACAATACGTCTCAGCTGGTCTGTGGTATCGTATACTGTATCAGTGCTCTGAATGGAGACTCCATATCTCGACTTCAGCTGTAATTTTAAATAATTTTGAATGAAAATACGTCCGATGTAGAGTCTCAAAAAATCATCTAAAAATAAAGAATGAATTCAAAACATCAGATCAATCTGAGCATGGATTCCTATTTGTAGTGAAAAAACTTCTACAGTATTTTCAGTGGGGAGATATTTTCAATGATATAAATTTTAACAAACATATTTTTTGGAATATCTCATAAACGATGATTTTTCAGACAACAATGTTTTCCGAACCAGTTGTATTTTTCCTAAAATAGACATTATTTGACGCACATCAACATTGCCATTTTATTTTAAGGGTACATTTGAATGAACATTTTCCTCAAAGTATTGCATAGTTATCATACATCATATCACAGAATAAAACTAATTTCTTTCGTGAATATTCATTAAGAAGAAACTCATATCAAGATAGTTATCAAACTAGTCGTACAATAGAACTACAGCATAATTAGACATAACTATTGAAAACTAATATAATAACTGTGAAACATAATAACTATTTAAACCACTGAAGTCAAACTAATAACGACTGGTGTAGGATATTAAGATTGCAAGAAAACTGATGATAACCAATAACTAATAATAAAATAATTGCACAACTACTACTTATCGATAAATAATTATATTATAATAATAAACCTACTGGCCTACCTTTTTCACCAAAAGTAGAAGTATTTGCAAAGCTTCATCTACAGCAGCTGCAACTACCTATATCACATTTCAGCTCCATGTTCTATCTCCTACATGGTCCGCTCAAAACCAGGGTCGTTGACCCGGGTTGCATAAGCTGTCATTTCAGTTTTGCATCCAAGGGGGGAATTAATTTACCATCACGGACAGACTGGAGCGTTCACTAAGTCAGCAAATGTTTGATCAGTTGGCAAGCAGGGGTGAAATTACGAACAAACCTCATTTTTATAGTGTACTTTTGCTTAGATTTTTTGAATTTCTCGCCTGCTCGGGAAAACTAGCCAAAGGTTTCACCAGGTATTACGATGCACTATTAGAATTAAGCGATTTTCCCTCACATCAAAATTCGAAAATCTGAAATTATAATGAGGTTTGCATGCAATAAAACTATCTCGAAATATAAATTCAGATTTCGTACAGCGTAGGCAGTGTGACTAACTTTTGTAACATGTAACTTAGGTAATGCAGGTAACTTAAATAGCGTAGTTAACTGTTGTAACAGCTAAGCTTAGGATTCATCTAGATTTAGTATGACAAATGATTTACTTAAAACAGGTAACTTTGGCAATTTATGTAACTTTGGTCATGTGCAATATTGGCTACGTGTAATAGATAACTTCAACAATTTAGATAACTTTGATCAAGTGCATAACATTGGGTACGTAAGTCACTTTGGTAATGTTTGTAACTTATGTCATGTAAGTAACATTGAGTACGTTAGTAATTTTGACACCTGGCGAAAACAGCTATCCTGCAGCCGATCAAGCTCATAGACACGCATTACGTAAAAAACCCAAGCAAAATATAAAAGGCTGCCCAAACTCACATCCAAACGTTGAACGTTTTGCTAATGCTCATTTCAAAGTCAAAGTCAGTCTTTTTTCATCATCCGCTGATATAAAGAGAAAATCGAAATCGATGACTCCAATAAGGATATACAGCACTTGGACATGTCACTGTATTGGCTGTATTCACTTTTCGCTGATTAACAGACGGAAGGACGACTAGTAAAATTATGCGAATGACTTTAAACGAGTGATAGTGGATGAGTGATATAACACGACGGGTATTGGACACGTGGTATAAACTTTCAGTATCCTGGATAGTGTTTCTGAGTTAACGGGTCTCGATGATGACCTAAATTCAGAAGTTGACCCAGTTGTCGGCTGAACTCGTCCCTTTTGAATAATCGATTCGATTAATTTTTGAATTTGAGAATGGTAAGTTCAGGATTTGGTGCTTAGTGAGTATTAATCAAATTCTCTACTTCGGTGTAAAAAATTGATAGATCGTTTCCGATCTAGAACTTTAATTTTGAATTATTGCTTTTGGCCTTTCAGGCTCACGGGATTTGGAGCTGCATCGAATTTAAATTATTACGTGATTTTTTTGAGCAATCGGGGACACGACTACAAGACCAACCCTGGAAAATCTTTCCTAGATTATGTTCAAGAAGAACTGCAGGATTTACGAGATGAGAAACACTATAGGATTTATATGGTGAAAAGCATTGTATGATTTGGGTGATGACAAGCAGTGTAGGATTTAAGTGATGAGAAGGATTGTAGGACTTATGAGGTAAGAAGCGCTGTAGGATTTAGTAATGAGAAGTACTATGCTATGTACATTGTGAGAAAGACTGTGGAATTTAGGTGATGAGAAGCGATGTAGGATTTAAGAAATGAGAAGCACTGTGAGATTAAGGTCATGAGAAGCACTACGGGATTTGACGATGCGAAGCATTGAGGAATTTTATCAATGAAGAGTTCACATTTTAATCACGTCTTGGTCGACTAAACTTCGTCTTGTTATTGTTTTCTTTATTACTATTATTATTAACGTTACTATTATCATTATATATATCATAATATACATATATATACATGTAGGTAATTATTATTCTACGTTAATGTACGAGCTATGAGCAAGTAATTGCTTTTATGATTTCATACGGATAAGAGGAAACTGTGTCTGAAAAGCAATGCTTCCAGCAACACGTTGCTGCAGCGAGTGTTCGAGACACACGTCAAGGGCTTGGACATTGCTGGGAATTGAGGCAGGAGAGGAGGCTGTAGCGGACACAGATCCCAGCCCTGGTGGTGCGATGAATAGGGCAGGCTGTATATTTTTTTATATAATATTGTTCGTTGTATATCTTCTTACATAACATTGCAGGCTGTGTATCTTCTCATATAATATTAAAAGCTGTATATCATCTCATATAATATTGCAGGCTGCATATCTTCTATATAATATTGCTCGCTGTATATCTTCTTATATAATAGTGTTGGTTGTATATCTTTTGATATAATATTGCAAACTGTATATTTTTATATAATATTGCAAACTGCATACCTTATATGATATTGCAGGTTGTATATTCTCATACATAATATTGCAGGCTGAATATATATGCATATATAATCGACTATGTATCTCTCTCTCTCTCTCTCTCTCCCTCTTTCTCTCTCTGTATCAGTGTGTGTCCGTCCCATTACTTCCTGCAACCTGAGGTGGTGGCGCGCAGGCGGGACACACCTGCCACCCGCGGCACCTTCTGCCCGCCACCACCCGCTGCACTACCTTCTTGCACCCTGCGTACCGTGGGAGTATTTGCAGCGTGGCTCATAAGTAAAGTACCTTTTTAAAATTATTATACCGATAAAACTAAAAATGGCAAAGATATTTGGTTCTTTCAGAATGAAAGAAAAAATTCCAAAATTTAATATATATTTATATATGAAACAATAAAATGTGTTTAACTATGGAATACAATATCTTTTAAATGACCTCCATTATTAGTCAAACAATGGCGGGCTCTTTCAACGGTGCTGTTCATTACTTTCCTTAATGTCTCTGGTAAAATGTTATTGATCTCTTAAATGATGTTTAGTTTCAATTGCTGTGAAGTATCAGGCATTTCAATGTAAACATTTTCCTTTAAGTGTCCTCAGAGAAAGAAATCAAGAACAGCTAGATCTGGGGATCGGGGTGACCTGGGTATCACCAAAACGAGAAATTATTCTGTTTGAAAAAATTGTTTTTAACATTTGCATAGTTCATTTCACTGTATGCGCTGTAGCTCCATCTTGTTGTAAAAAAGGTAATCTCTGCGTTATTATCTCCAATTTCAGGTACCAAATATTCTTGAATCATCTGTCTATACAGGTTTCTGTTAACACAAATTGCATCACCATTAGTATCTTCAGAAAAATATGGTCCAGTGATCCTCAAAGACTTGATGTCACACCATACTATTACTTTAGCTGAGTGAAGTGGACGTTCATGTATTCCTTTTGGATTTTCTGAAGCCCAGAATCTGCAATTTTGCTTATTAACAAAACCACTGAGGTGAAAATGAGTCTCGTCAGTCATTATTAAATTCTTTACAAAGTTTTCATTTTCTGCAAGCTGCAGAAATCTATTCACAAAATCTAATCGCGTTTGGTAGTCCGTAGGATGGAGTTCTTGAGTGAATTGAATTTTATATGAATGATACTTTAAATCTTTTACCAAAATACGTTGCAGTGAGGTACATGACATTACTTCCGGTACGTCCATTACTTCCATTACACATTGTGTTCCGTGACATTTCCTGGAACACATGAAAGTGGTTGTGTTTATGTCCCTCGTCTCTTTTGTCTTCAGCTATGTATGTCTCCTAGTTGACGTTTTGGGCCGATCAGCAACACTCGTTGCAACAAGCTGAATTGAAGCACCAGTTCGTATGGTCAGTGGCCTGCCCCAACGTTGACTATCTGCTGTTGTCCCCGTTTCTCTAAATTTCATTGCCAGTTTTTTATGCACTTCTTCGAAGGACTTCTTTCAATACCATCAATATTCCTGTAATTCCTCTGAACTGCAGTAACCGAACAATTACATCGGAAGAAAAGTCCTACTATTTTTACTCGTTGTTCCGTTTCGTAGCGATTCATTTTAAGGGATGGATTTTATGAATTTTTCAGGCAATATGTTGTGATTGTCGGTAGATTTGATACGCTTGTAGAAAAATTTGAAATCTCCTCATTCATTCTGAATTAACCAAATTTTTTTACCATTTGTAGTTTTATAGCTCTAATAGTTTTAAAACAGTACCTTCTTGTGGGCCACCGTGTACATATACTCGTATAATCGACTATGTATCTCCATCTTGCTGTATATCAGTGCATCCGTCCCAATACTGTGAGAAAGACTACCTATTTTGAAGAAAAATTATTGAACTGAAATTAGAACGGGTACGCATGTATTCTAAGTATTGCAGTGTGGATACCAAAGGCGCAGGATCACTATAAAATACTTTATTTTTCTGTTATTAGCTTCCTTTTCTTACACAGCCATGTTATTGATAGAAAAAATACAGAATAGGAGTTCTGTATACATTCATAAAAAGTAGTAAGATTTTGATAATACCACGAGTAAAACGGAAAAATGTATTTATTTCATAGATCCTTAATTTTTTCACTTTTAAATCAAGGAATTTGAACGGGTACTACCTGGGCCATGTTACCGGTAGATATGATACTGAATGGAAATTCTGTATATGTTAACGAAAAGTATTCATTTGAATCCCAATAATTCGCCGTAATCTTTAATACATTTATCTTTTAATAATTTGAAATTAGTCAAATCTAAATCGTGGAATTTCCACGGGAACTGTCTAGTTCTTATGTAATATAACTGGCTGTATATCTTCTTTTCGTACGACACTGCAGGCTACGTATATTTTGAAGTCGTAAAATTGGTACGCAAAGAAGAAACAGAAAAGTTTTTTACATGTGGTAGGGTCGTAAATGACCTCGACAATTATGATTATACAATGTTTAAATAAATAACACAAAATTTTACGATACCGACAATGCGTTCCTAATTAAAATGTAGAGCGATGCAGGATTTTTATAACATGATTACATGGTTAATTATAGGCCATGTCAGTGGTCTTGACCACCAAAACATACAACTATTAGTTGTGACTCTAATTATGTGGTAACTTGACTTTTTAACACAGCCTCTCATTAGCAAAAGACACATTTTTTACTACATATGTGGACATTAATGAGTACATCACATCGCATTTTCATACTTGAATGTTTTGAAGCAAGTGGGCGATTTTATTCGTAGTTCTAAAGAAAGTCAAGTTTGCCAAAAGTGAAACCTTCACAACCAATTACAATTACAATTTGTTTTTAATTGTAATAATTGTTGTCACCAAACTTGTGTGACCATAAATTTATTAGCTTCTGGTTTCGTGTTACCCCGCCGCTCCTTTTCTTTGATGACACCTGACAAAAATTGTGGAAGTACTGGATTCTCAGCTAGTTTTGCTGTATTCTATCAGTATTCTGCCAATCAATTTCATGAAATTGCGTTCGGATTACTTAATTTTTACGATTATATACAGATTACATAGTGGTGTTGAACTTGCATGCATCACATAATTATGTAATTAATCCTGGAACTCATGAAAGTGGTTGTGTTCATGTCCCTCGTCCCTATTGTCTTCAGCTATGTCTCTTTTTTCGGTATCAGGAGACAGTCCAAAAGTATCAAAATGTATCATATGACANGGTACTTGACTTTCTTGTTAACTACTCAACCTCTTTTAAGGACCTCATTGAAATGCTCAACCTCTTTCAACAACCTTCTCGTTAAATACTCAACCTTCCTCTTCTTAGCTGCTCTACCAGCTTCGCGAACTATTCCACCTTCTCATTTAGTTTCACATGAATTGTTTTGCTATACACGATGATTTAAATGAGTAAAAGTAACGCTGGAGTGTAGACGGCCCAGCAAAATCACAAAATCAAAGTCTCAGCTCGAAAGCATAATTATATTTATACCAAATACTCAGTATTCATTGAATTTTTTACTCTCGGAAAAACAGCAGAAATAGACAGCGTATTAGTTTTCAAGTTAGGAGAAAAACTACATTAAGTAAATGGGCTTGGGCAGTGTTTACCATTCAAATATTAGATTTAAAATGCTAATTCTCGCTGAGGGTAAGCTAATTTGGCAGGTAATTTTTTATTTACTTTTAATTTAATGCTGATTGGAAATTTGCATGGCTTCATTGACCATCTAATGTGAGTCAGTGGAAACAATCGTCTCCTAACAAAGCGAGCTACTTAGACGACAAGGCAATATTGCACTACAATGCTAAGCCGTGCAGACAAGAATCCAATTTAATACAAAACAACACAATCCAATATTATGCTTCGAAATCCAATCCAACATAATACAGAGCTGTACATCTAATACAATGCAAAATAATTTTAAATGATCAGGCAGTTCTTAGAACACGACAGAGCCCAAACAACCCAGTACAACACGATGCCAGTTCGACCCCAAAAAGACACTATTATGACTGTGTTGTAGTACAATACAGCACAATACATTCATTCGAAACCAATAATACTATATTGAACATAGTTTAAATGAAGCGTCCTTGCTATGTGATAACTCAGTTAGGCAATGCACCAAAGAAATAATTAACTTGACTGAGTTGTGCTTTCACTGATGTTAAGATTTCGCTAGGCAGACAAGAAAAAACTGCCAGCTCCGACTGCGAGTTTCAATGTTAGGAGCATACATCTGAATGTGTTCTGAGAGAGGAACTACTTGCGTCCAGCTTTGATTTGCAGGCTAAAGGCAGAAAAAATTAACACAGATGCTAAAACACACATAAATACGTTCTTCATTACGGAAGAACATTCGTATTTTGGCTAATAAATGCTTTTTTCAAGAAAGAGGATATTCTTTGCTTCCACTCTCTGACCTCTTCCATGACTGGTGTTCGTTGGATTTGGTGCACGTAGTCCAGAGACTAGAGGGAAATATCATTTCTGCAGATTACTTCTAGAGTGCACAAAATCGGCTGGGTGCATAGAAATGTAAAACTCTGTACGGTCCCATACGAAAGTGGGACCCCGTACCGTCCCATACGAATGTGGGACCCTGTACGGCTCTATACGAATGTAGGACCCTGTACGGTCTTATACGAATGTGAGACCCTGTACGGTCCTATACGAATGTGAGACCCTGTACGGTCCTATGCGAATGTAGGACCCTGTACGGTCCTATACGAATGTGAGACCCTGTACGGTCCCATACGAATGTGAGACCCTGTACGGTCCTATACGAATGTGAGACCCTGTACAGTCCCATACGAATGTAGGACCTTGTACGATCCTATACGAATGTGGGACTCCCTACAGTCTTATACGAATGTGGAATTCCGTATGGCGTAGAGCTTTTGCAAACTATAAAAACGACGGTACGAATATTAAGAGAACTCAGACAAAATTTTCTTTTGTTCCGAGGAAAAGTAAGGGTTTTGTTTAGTTTAGTTGGATGAACAAGCTTGGTTCATTGTACTACTGCTTCTTTTATTATCAAATGACTATTTACGATTGGGAATAGAAAAAGTTCGAGAGTACACCTGTGTTTTTTTCCAGTGTTACTCAGCTTGAAATTGTTCTCAGATCATTGGATGACATTTGTCTTCCTTTAATAACTCACCGTTGTGCTTGTTATCTTGCAGCGACTATGATGGCCAAATTATAACACCCTAAGCAATTTAAGTCCTGAAAGTTTGTTTCCTGCTCCTTCTATTCCTTTACACACATTTTTTCATTCCTCTACCTAAAATCCTTTATTCGTCTACCGACATTCCTCAATTCCTCTTCCTATATTACAACACTGAATTGAGCTTCCATAATATTTGCAGGGTCAGGACTAAGGATAGCCTACTAATTGAGTAAGGAATAACTTAATTTTCAAGAAAATGATACACAAGAAACGCTCGCAATCAAAGTCAATGAGGACTACACGTACGAAGCCAATTGTTTTGTTACATCTCAATGACTGTACATGGAAACAAAACACGGGAATAGCTTTAACACGTTGACTCCGAAGTGGTACGTATGTGTACCACTTAGGTTAGGTTCTGTAATTTTTTCAGATCCTTCTAGTGACTATGCGTACAAAGTGAAGTTTTACACCAATCAGGCAATCGGAGTCAACGTGTTAAACGAAAGTGCCTAATGAGGACAACACGCTGTCAGAGATTCATTATTCATTTATGGACATTTGTTAATGACATTGTAGATAACAAACTACATATAGTTTGTAAGTGCCTTGAGTTAAAGCCCAAGAAAATGATTAACGCACCTCCAACAATGGCAAGTATTTCAGGCTACAAAAGTAACAACACCAAGCACTAACATCTGCTCAAAGATTAGAAAAGCGCCTATTTAACATTTTCGATTTCCAATCACATGTTATTTCGTCGAATAAAGAATTTGTCTACGAATTTATTTTTCGATCTAAATTGAAAACAATGCGATTGGATTTTAAATTTTTCTGTCAAACAACAGACATTTCTAGAGCTTCAACACCTGTCGCAAGCATCAAACGCTGACCTACTTTAGTGATTTGTTTTCCTCAAAACTCAAACTTTTATATTCTTTATTTGTCTCCAAACTCCATGTCTGTAAGAGCAACAGAGCGGGTTCTGTAGCCCGCATGACATTTGACATACTTTCTTAAATGTATCACCTGTATCATTCCCAATATTTTTAGTTAAATTAATCCAAATTTTTCGAATGAACCAAATAGTGAAGACAGATGCTAAATAAAAATTATCACTATCATTTAAATTGTCATATGATACATTTTGATACTTTTGGACTGTCTCCTGATACCGAAAAAAGAGACATAGCTGAAGACAATAGGGACGAGGGACATGAACACAACCACTTTCATGAGTTCCAGGATTAATTACATAATTATGTGATGCATGCAAGTTCAACACCACTATGTAATCTGAATATAATCGTAAAAATTAAGTAATCCGAATGCAATTTCATGAAATTGATTGGCAGAATACTGATAGAATACAGCAAAACTGGCTGAGAATCCAGTACTTCCACAATTTTTGTCAGGTGTCATCAAAGAAAAGGAGCGGCGGGGTAACACGAAACCAGAAGCTAATAAATTTATGGTCACACAAGTTTGGTAACAACAATTATTACAATTAAAAATAAATTGTAATTGTAATTGGTTGTGAAGGTTTCACTTTTGGCAAACTTGACTTTCTTTAGAACTACGAATAAAATCGCCCACTTGCTTCAAAACATTCAAATATGAAAATACGATGTGATGTACTCATTAATGTCCACATATGTAGTAAAAAATGTGTCTTTTGCTAATGAGAGGCTGTGTTAAAAAGTCAAGTTACCACATAATTAGAGTCACAACTAATAGTTGTATGTTTTGGTGGTCAAGACCACTGACATGGCCTTTAATTAACCATGTAATCATGTTATAAAAATCCTGCGTCGATCTACATTTTAATTAGGAACGCATTGTCGGTATCGTAAAATTTTGTGTTATTTATTTAAACATTGTATAATCATAATTGTCGAGGTCATTTACGACCATACCACATGTAAGAAACTTTTCTGTTTCTTCTTTGCTTTCCAATTTTACGACTTCAAAATATATGCAGCCTGCAGTGTCGTACGAAAAGAAGTTATACAGCCAGTTATATTACATAAGAACTAGACAGTTCCCGTGGAAATTCCACGATTTAGATTTGACTAATTTAAAATTATTATATGATAAATGTATTAAAGTTAGGGCGAATATTGGGATTCAAATGAATACTTTTCGTTAACATATACAGAATTTCCATTCAGTATCATATCTACCGGTAACATGGCCCAGATAGTACCCGTTGAAATTCCTTGATTAAAAAGTGAAAAAAATTAAGGATCTATGAAATAAATACATTTTTCCGTTTTACTCGTGGTATTATCAAAATCTTAATACTTTTCATGAATGTATACAGAACTCCTATTCTGTATTTTTTCTATCGATAACATGGCTGTGTAAGAAAAGGAAGCTAATAACAGAAAAATGAAGTATTTTATAGTGATCCTGCGCCTTTGGTATCCACACTGCAATACTTAGAATAAATGCGTACCCGTTCTAATTTCAGTTCAATAATTTTTCTTCATAATAGGTAGTCTTTCTCACAGTATTGGAACGGATGCACTGATATACAGCAAGATGGAGATACATAGTCGATTATATATGTACACGGTAGCCCACAAGAAGGTACTGTTTTAAAACTATTAGAGCTATAAAACTACAATTGGTAAAAAAATTTGGTTAATTCAGAATGAATGAGGAGATTTCAAAGTTTTCTACAAGCGTATCAAGTCTACCGACAATCACAACATATTGCCTGAAAAATTCATAAAATCCACCCCTTAAAATGAATCGCTACGCAATGGAACGAGTAAAAATAGTAGAACCTCTCTTCCGATGTAATTGTTTGGTTATTACAGTTCAGAGGAATTACAGGAATATTGATGGTATTGAAAGAAGTCCTTCGAAGAAGTGCATAAAAAACTGGCATTGAAATTTAGAGAAAATGGGACAACAGCAGACAGTCAACGTTGGGGCAGGCCACTGACCGTACGAACTGGTGCTTCAATTCAGCTTGTTGCAACTAGTGTTGCTGATCGGCCCAAAACGTCAACTAGGAGACATAGCTGAAGACAAAGGAGACGAGGGACATAAACACAACCACTTTCATGTGTTTCAGGAAATGTCACAGAACACAATGTGTAATGGAAGTAATGGACGTACCGGAAGTAATGTCATGTACCTCACTGCAACGTATTTTGGTAAAAGATCTAAAGTATCATTCATATAAAATTCAATTCACTCAAGAACTCCATCCAACGGACTACCAAAAGCGATTAGATTTTGTGAATAGATTTCTGCAGGTTGCAGAAAATGAAAACTTTGTAAAGAATTTAATAATGACTGATGAGGCTCATTTTTACCTCAATGGTTTTGTTAAAAAGCAAAATTGCAGATTCTGGGCTTCAAAAAATCCAAAAGGAATACATGAATGTCCACTTCACTCAGCTAAAGTAACAGTATGGTGTGGCATCAAGTCTTCGAGGATCATTGGTCCATATTTTTTGAAGATACTAATGGTGATGCAATTTTTGTTAATAGAAACCTGTATAGACAGATGATTCAAGAATATTTGGTACCTAAAATTGGAGATAATAACGCAGAGATTACCTTTTTTCCAACAAGATGGAGCTACAGCGCATACAGCGAAATAAACAATGCAAATATTAAAAGCAATTTTTCCAAACAGAATAATTTCTCGTGTTGGTGATATACCATGGCTGCCTCGATCTCTAGATCTAAGTGCTTCTGATTTCTTTCAGGGAATACTTGAAGGAAAATGTTTACATTGAAATGCCTGATACTTTACAGCAATTGAAACTAAAATTCATTCGAGATCAACGACATTACACCAGATACACTAACACGTTGCCTCCGATTGCCTGGCCGGTGTAAATCTTCTATAAGGCACTGTGAAATTTACAGAACCTAACCTAAGTGGTCAACGTGTTAAGGAAAGTAGTGAACAGCACTGTTAAAAGAGCACGCCATGGTTTGACTAATTATGAAGGTCATTTAAAAGATATTGTATTCCGTAGTTAAACATATTTTATTGTTCCATATATAAATATATATTAAATTTTGAAATTTCTTTTTTCATTCTGAATTAACCAAATATCTTTACTATTTTTAGTTTTATAGTTATAATAATTTTAAAAAGGTACTTTACTTATGCAAATACTCCCACGGTACGCAGGGCGCAAGAAGGTAGTGCAGCGGGTGGTGGCGGGCAGAAG